>JAVQJG010114531.1:0-51228 GCA_036024015.1 Craterocephalus amniculus | reverse complement strand
ATTATTATTATTATTATTATTATTATTATTATATTTATTATATTTATTATTATTATTATTACTATTATTATTATGATTATCTAATTAATCAAAAGCTAAACTTGGGGCTTTTCCTATTCTTACCACTAAATTATCCATCTTGCATCATATTTGATGGCTCACATATTTGTTAAACTACCTTTGATTTTCAGTTATACATGCTCAGTAGATACTCATTAGAATGACAGTGTAATCAGTCGGTTATGAGGCTGGAGCCAGAGGACAGCTTGTAAACACACTTGAATCTTGTTTGTACAATCTGTACAAAAAACCCAAACATGGCTTTTTTTTGGAGGACATGTGTTTTTACCTATTTCAAAAGATCTTTGTGGAGTACCTAATGTCCTCACTGAGATGACATGACTCTGTCGTTTATAATTAGCCATTGTTGATCTTGGCTAGCTGCTCCCAGAGCTGTAGAGTTGATTACTTTTAACTCTCAGCATGAAAGTGAATTTTTGAATGAGACATATTTTGAAATGATAACCTCAGATCAGGATGCCTTTTATATTATTACAAGTTGCTTTCATTGGAGACTTCAGTGGACAGGATTGTGCTGTTCTATTTTCTGTTTCTGTGCTAATTCGCTCACATCCTCAGGCTAATCCTCTGGCACTTATTGTGTGGTTCATATTCAGCAGCGAGTCAAGTGAAACAGTTTGATCCCCTCTCCGGGTCTCTCTGCTGCTCTCATTAATCAGAACCTTATAAGACACTGCTACTTCCGCTGTACCATCCACTCTTCCATCCCCTCTTCTTCTCCATAACAGTTAATCACCTGCAGCCAGTGGTCAGGCAGATCTCAGGTGTGTGATGATTGGCTGTGCCAGACAGAGGGCGGAGCCTCCGTTGATGCATCACCCAAACGTACCAGCGCAGCAGGATAGATCCTCTCCGACTCTCCCTCCCCCTCTCCCTACCTCTCACTACATTCAGAGAAGCACAGACTGCAGCAGAGCGTGAGGCCAGCAGGATTTTCTCCTCATGCCAGAGCAGCGAGGAAACCACAGAGACACTTACCTGCTGCACAGAAGAGGTGTTATTTTTAGGGGGACACTGAGGAGTTTTTTTACCTGCAGGCTGCTGAGTGTGTAGGTGAGTGTGTGTGTTCAGTCCACTGAGTGTGTGTCCATGTGTGTGAGTTCACTGCAGAAGCAGCAGCACTGCAGATACTCTATCCACCAGCTCTGCTCATCCCTCCCTCCCTCCCATCCCCCCACTCCCCTCTTCCTCCTCTCCTCTCCGTTCTGAAAATCCATAAACCAGTGGGAATTTCCTCATCTCTGAGAGCTGGATGATGTGTAAACTGCTGCGCGTGTCAGTGGGAGACTAACTGGTGCGGCCACACCTGGACCAGTACGAAGCGGACGTGACGCGCCTTCCATTTCGCTGCACACTAACTCATGTTTTTTAATACTCATTCCTCTACAGGTTTGCGTCTTCCTCTCAGGAACAGTTATCTGGACATCCATCTCTCCTCCGGGATTGCCCCATTCCCCCCGCCTGCTGTTTATCCTCCTTTCCGGATAGGATGCCCCTGTGCTGAGGAGGCGTCGGCGGGCAGCAGCATGGGAGCTGCGCTGGCCGACAACCCCACCACCCCCTCCACCACCAATCTGCCACCGCCACGCTGCCCCACCAAGACGGGCGCTCCTCCCAGCCCCGCTGATGGGCGAAGACACTGATGCCACCCCGACGCTCAACCACCACGGCTTCCTCCCCGACCACAACTATGTGACTGAAGGTAAGTTGACGGAGGAAGCTGCACTTTGTTCAGATATTCTGTTATGCAAGTGTTTGTCTGTTTATGGAGCTTTGGGAGAGTTTGTGTGTGTGTGTGTGTGTGTGTGTGCTTGGCTTTCGGGTAAAAAAAGCCTATTATGGCCTCTTGTCTCCTTCAAGCTCTGTGTTGATAAAGTCCGAGCAACATAAACAACAGTGCAAAATTAAAACAATCCTCTCCTCCATCACTTCTTCAAGATCACTTTTTTTCTTTTCTTCTTTCGTTTTTCTTTTGTTTTGTTGACTTTTTTTTATCAGCCTTTTGCTTTCCAGAAGGAAAAATAAATCTGACCAGTGTTTATGTGCGCTGTTGTGAACGGGGAATGGTAGCTGTTGTTTTATTCCAATAGTAAATGTGAAATTTTCCAGAAAGGCAAAGCAGAAACTTCCACCACATTCTCGCGGATGTGCTGAGCTGCATGTCATCTCACAACCTATCTGAGCCGAGCACTTTATCTCTGCCGCTGCTTCAGAGCGGGTGCATGTGTCAAACTGAATACACATCAGAGTGGTGGCAGGATATTAAAGAAGCCGGCAGCACACGTTCAGGTACACATCAGGTGGACCGTAACATTGAATAACACACTAATCTTCGCTTTACGCTGGCTGCTGTCTCTCTGTTTCTTACGCTCAGCTCATTTTCGCAGCACTTCTCAGACGGGATTATCATTATAGGGTCATGAACGCGTTACAAGCTCATTTATGATCCGCATTATGGCTGCAGAAAGTAAACTAGGCTTCTTGTGTATCAGGTGTCATATAATTCCTCTCACACAGAAGCAGTGTGTAGACAGGAGAGACCGGCTATGCCTGTTGATTGTAAATGTGTGTGTGCTTAGCACTATCTTTGTTTGACCTTATGTGTGAATGTTCTTCTCTATATAAGGTGTTTCCATGAGCATTTTGTATCCATTTCTGGTCCTTTTAGTGGCAAAATCAGTCTCTACATAGACCTCCTGTCTGTTATTGCCATAGAAACAGTCAATGATGGCAAACATGCTGCTTTTCATGCATGACCGGGATGATTGACAGGCTGTCCCCACCCACCAATAATGGCACTATTAATTATTCCGCACATCTCGGGCAGACGCAGACATTATTCAGGGTGAATTGCTGATGAGCTCACACTGAGGTGGACACACCACCGAGCGTTATTAGTCTTAAAGTGCCGTGAAGAACATTGGAAGCAGAGATTGTAGCAAATTTTCCACTATAAAAATAAATCCTGCAAGATTTCCGCTCATAACCATCAAATATTGTTTTTCTGTCATGAACAGAAACATTTCATTGCAAGATATTTCTTAAAAATGAACTCCATCCCTGTCCACCTTTGGTTCCTGCTCACCCCATCCTCTCTTCCTCTCCATTTCCATCCCCCCACTGACCCCCTCTCCCCGTCTCTCCTCGTAATGCGGCTAACAGCATTGCCCGGTGCTGTAGTGGTGCATCTGCCAAACAATTACCCAACGGTGCTCAAACACAATGTGCTTCTGTGTGTGCGTGAGAAAGATGGAGGGTGGTAGAGTTAGATGGAGAAATGTGATTTTATGCTTGGGTGTGTTTATTTGTGACTCCATCTTTCTTTTTCTTCTTTGCCTTTGTTGTGTTCATATCTCACGTGTTTGGTCAAGTTTGTGTGTGTGTGTATGAATGCGGGCTAACGTATGTTTTGTGTGTGTGCAACACATACCAGTGTGTCTATAGATCGTCCCGTGGGGATTCCCCTGCCCTTTAACTCCTTCAGGCGAGGGGTCCTTAACCTCCCTCTGCCGCACGGCCCCCCCCCCCCCCCCCTCCTACTTTCCCTCCATCTCTTAATCCCCTCCCTCACATATTTTGCCTTTCAAAATATCTCCCTTTGCTGCAGTCTCCCCATCCAACCGGAGTATCATCAGGTCAAAGAATGAATGAGAAATTTTTTACAAAATCTACAATGAGGTATTTCTTAGACTGTATGTGAATACTGTTACATTTAGTAAATAGTGCATTTATATTGTCCACAGATATCAACACCATATTTATTCAGGAGCACATGCAGAAGTCCATTTCATACACTTAAAGCACCTAAATGAACCACCTTGACCAGTGGATTGGAAAGATCATCAAAGTGTTTGTGCATTTATCACTGTATGAACATAGCAATATTTAAAATATGCAAAAATAAATATATAAAATGACAAACATCCAAAACTGAAGCTCAAATGCATCTAAAATATGTAAATGAATAAGTTAGGGCTTTGGTTTTGTGGCTCTTACTGTCCACCCTGGCTTTGTGTTATTTGTGAATGGAATATAAGAGCAGTTTATCACTATTGGGCTCTTTTAGCTCTATAATGTCTGTCTTTTCTGTTAGAACAAGAAGAATATGAGTAAAAACAATTATTTTTCTCAGACTTAACAGATCTAATATCATGCGAAATTCAAGAAGTTCTTTTTGCTGTTTTTACAAGTTCTGAGAACTTGTGTATAGGAAGTTTTATGCAAAATCCACAGTGAAGGAAGACAAAAATAAGTAAAATGCAGGCACAAATAATAATGAATAAATTAATTACCACAGAAGTCATACACACGACAGGATGCTATTGAATAAGCATTGCACTGCAGAATGTAGACAGTAAAGTACACTAAGATACATGCTCTTACCAGCAGTGAGTTTGCACATTTTTCAGGTTTTATTGGGCTTTGTGGGGTAAATAGATGGTGACTGAAGGCATTAGAGCCTCTGTGTGACAGATTAAACAGCTAATACTGAGATGGTTAGGGAGAAACATTTTATTTCTTTCCACAATGTCTTTTGCTTTCAGTCTGCCTTTGGGAGAAGCTGTCTTTATAAAGTGATGTTTAAGATGAGCTTGCACACTGAAAGCTGAATGTAATTAGTTGGTAAAGATATATTTCTCTGTCTTGTACTTTTTAATTTTACTGTAGATGAGCCAAAATCCTAATCCGGACCCTTAGAGAGGTCACGGTAAAATCAGATAACAGTAAACTGAAACCTGAAGATGTTTGGATTGCTTAGTAACTTATTATTGGAAGATTAAATTATGTCATATACTTAAAATATTAAACAAAAGGTATGAATTTAATCCATTACTCAAAGGTGAATATGAGAATAATCCACTCTTCTTGGTTTGTTCCCCCTTTTGGCATGCTGTAGCATATATCAGTAAGCTAAACCATACTTTATTTGTAGCTAAATCTGATGAAGACACTCCAAGTTTCTCCCATTGCGTATCTAACTCTGTTCATTCATCATGTTTTGCTAACCTTCCTGCCAGCCCCGCTTGTGTTACATAGATACAATGTGATCATGAATACGCTACCAGTAGATTTTCTTTGGTGAGTACTCATGACCGACTGTGGTGATGTAGTAACTCAGTCCCTACCCTTAACCCTGCCCGGTCCTCCTTCCTTCCTTACCCTCTGCCTCCTTGTTGCCCTCCTCCCTCCCCTCCCTCCCGTCCATCGTTGCTCCTCTTGCAGGGCTGCTCCTGGCTATAGCCTGAAGAGCTCCGCCCATCCCGTCCACCCCTCTCCACCCTGGAGTCCTCCCCCAGGATGTTGAGCCCCATCCAGGTCCTGTGCTCCGACATCACTACCCTTTCTCTGGAGCCTGAGCCGTTTGCCTCTTACACTGAAGGTGTGTGCTCTACCCTCTTCTATCCCGAAGGTCGTATCCGTGTCACTCATCTGACCTCAGGTGGAAATATGAGACTTTGTGTGTGAGTGCTTGCATGTGAGAGTTGGTGTATGTGTCAAGAGGGAGAGAGTGTGTGCAGGAGTAGTTTGAGTCAGGCGAATTCCTTTGTGAGTCTGAGTGTTATAAATACCTTAAACATCCCTTTGTCTGCCTGCCTGCCTCATCTTTTTGGTGTATCTATTTTTGTTTCTGCCTTTTTATTTTTAGCTCAATCTGCTGGCTTTGGTATGGATAGTGTGTATGTGTTTGTATGCGATGGATTTCTTTAAATAAGCTCACCTGATGACATCCCATTTCCTTCAAAGCAGCTCTTTCTTATGCTATTTCTGTTAAATCCAATCTCTCTCTTTTCTGTGCAGAAGTCTTGATCCACTCCATTTTTTCACATTTTGCTTCAAAAGTCAGACTTACCTTTAAACCTTTAAGTATCTTGAGAAATGGTTTTCCAGGCTGTCAGTTTTCCAAAGTTTTTTCAGTCCAATCCTTTAAAAAATTAACCCTTCTTTATTTCTTACAAGCCACTATCCTAGCTGCTTATTACAGAGACATTTCTTCCAATTTCCTAATCAACAACAACAAGAAAAAAACAGTTTTCCAGATATAAAGTACCTTGTTTATATATTGGTGATTTCTGAAAAGCTATTTACCAAAATCTTTTCATATCATAGCAGGATGTTCAGTGTCCCCATAAAATGTTTGGGGAAGCTGGACGAGTATTGAGCGAATGATGCGGGTAGCCTAAAATCTGTTAATAGCAGATTTAAAGTCGTGATGCTCATAGTAGTGATGGTAATAGTCCAGCAAAGAAAATCAATAGGTCCTGTGAGATGCTGAATCCTCCTCAGAATCCAAACTTCAGCATCATGAAAGCAGTAGGATCATTTTGACTGAGAACACAACAAAAGGCAGCCGCCATCCAAAGAAAAGCTTTGAAATGTGCTTCAGAAATCTGGAGAAATATTCCTGAAGAGTACTAAAGACATGGCGACAAGCTTGTCAGAGAGGGTTCAGATAGTTTCAGCATTGTACAGTCTATTTTTGCCCCATTTAAAGTATTTTTATTTCTGTATGTTTCAGTTAGCGGCTGCACCCATGTCCTGTTTAAGGAATGAAGGGTAGACCAAGACTTTTTCTCAGTGAAAACCGCTTACATATCCGTGCATGTAAACACAAAGAAGTGAGGCGTTATACCTTCACATAGGACTGCAAATAAAGATTAATTTTATTTTCTGTTCGTCTTTCAGTTAGTTTGTATTATTTATTGATTTCTTATATTGGGAAGCAGAAAGTCTCCAAAATTTTCCAGCGAACAGTTTCTCCTGTTTTCTATGACATTTGATTTGTTCAAGCCCATAAAAACATAAAAAATAGCATTTAATAAGGAGGTAAAAAAATATATATATACAGTATATAAATTAATTACACAAGAGTATCAGAGTGTGTTTGCAGACTGAGAAAATAAAGAGAGAATAAGATAGAAAATATGTTTTTTTTAATTAACAATACATACAGTCTTGGCTTCCAGCATCATTGGGTTGGACTGGGCGTAAAGCAGCTAATCTCCTACTATATTTAATGCTGCATTCTTGGTGGAAAAACAAAATAATCTTTTTCTAAACATGTCACAGTTTGCAGCTTGATAAACTCATGCAGTCGTGGGATATTTGTGCAGCTGAAACAGGATTACAGGTGTACTCCACGCATCCTGGGGACGGCTTGCTTTTTGATTGTAATTATTTGTGTCTATAACCATTAGGCTCACACCGGCTCGGCTCCATTGTGCTGATATGTGTTTGCAGAAATGGCAGATTCCCTGCTGTGCCGGGCTTAAATCACTTTCCTGCACACATGTGCACCTCTAACACAAACACATGCGTCGTTTTTTTCCAGATAACTCCAAAACTGCAGGACAGGGATCAATTTAACGTCTCCCTCTGGCAGTCCCTCCCCTCATGTCCTTCACCCCCCCTCCCTCTCTCTCACTCCCTCCATCCCCTTTATTTCTCTACAGGCTAATTGAGTACACACACTTGTGCACACGTACGCAGGAAATGTGGGGTGCTTGAGCTGCAGCATGCGCACACAGTAACAAACACACATACACATACATCTCCTGCTGAGTAGTAGCTTGTCCTTGCTTTTAAGGAGTGTGTGTTTTTGGCTCGGCTTTAATGGTTCCTGTTCACACAGAAGTGAGATTTCTATAATTGGAACGTCTGCTCTGCTCTGCTCTGTCCCTATAGAAACCTTTGAAAAAGGATTTCCCCTCCATGTGCCTCCATCACCTCCCTCATCTACTCACAAATCCCCCCTTTCCTCTGAGTGAACTGTTACTCTGTAGATGGGACTAATAATTTTCATTAATATTGATAAGCTTATTCATTTCAGTTAATTTAAATTTTGCTTTATAAATAATTCAATATGAAAATGTAAACTAAAGTACTGTAGGATATTGATATTACTGAAAAAGAAAAGCTTTAATTAAAGTCTCCTTCCCCTTCGTTTGCGGTTTTCCTATTTCTATGCATTATAACACATCATTTTAATGTATTTATGGGGTGGTGCGAGTATTTAAGAAAAATAAAACTTATTTTAAAGGGTAATAAGCTAAAGCAATCACCCGAAGTTTGTAGTTTGGCGTTGTAGACCAAAACAAAGTATGTGCCGTGAGCCACCCTTCCCTCCACCTCACTGAGGAAACACTGAGCGAAACAACATCACCTTTCTGTGGAAAATGTCAAGTAAGGAAGTAAATATTAGTTTTATGTTGTTACTTACCTGTCCAGGAGAGAAAGAGCTGGCATTCTGTCATATATTAGGCCCGTTTCCTCTGGCAGGGCTGGCCACCCTGGCCGATGTTATTAAGGGTGCTTTTCCTTTCTATATCCAACAAATTGTTTGCCAACAACTAATGTTTCAACCACTAGTGTATGACTCGTCTGCTTAGATGTTATTTAATCTTGAAATTCTTAGAGGCGTGTCATTTTGATTGACAGGTTTCACAGAGGTAAAGGGCAGCACCACCACAGTTTTTAGCCGGTTAACGGCACACCTTAGCCTTAGCTCGCCTATCTCTGATGACTGGGTAGCTCCCGTTTGCTCCAGGTTACTACAGGAGACTGTCCATCTTTTATTATACAGCCTATGCTCGGACCCTTACCGTCTTCAGGCGAACGTTTCCTTCTGCTCTCTGCTGTTTGGCTTTGAAAATATGCGCCACCCTTGCTCACCGGCTGTAGCCGCTCATAGAGAGGGCGGGCCCAAGGGCGTGGAAGGAGGGGTATTGACATGAAATTACTTAGAAACACAACTGGACCAGTTAACAAAGGGCAGGAGATCAACGCATAGAGATAGTTCTTCACGCAGGGATTTTGTTTAAACTCCTTCAAACTAAAAATGATTAATTTTAGCTTAAAGCCTCTTTAAAGATGTTTTTAAATTGAAAAAAAAGTGATCTGAACATGTATTCAGTTTGACTGTAAACTTTCTTCCCTGGCCACTCTTGCTTAAAGCCAAACTGAATGGAGAGTGTGTTTCATGGTCTTTCTTGCTCGTTCAGGGTTTCCTTCACTACTTTCCATTCCTCGCTGATTAATGACCCTGTTGCTCCGTCGGTGAGTTTTGGTGGACAACTGTCCCCAGGCAGGTTTGTTGTGCTGCAATGTTCTTTTCATTTTCTGATGATGGATTTAATGGCGTTCTCTGGGAGTTTAGAGTCTCAACTGTTTTATTTTACAACCTCTGATTAGATCTTCAGGGTTAGGCTGGCCTGTTTGGAGAGCTTTTGTTCTTAATGATGTTGATTAGTGATGCTGCAGACTCTGGTATATTTACAGTGCATTAACTTTATATGACACTTGGATTGCACACTGGTGGATCATATTAACCTAAATATATGACTTCTGAAAGTAAGTTATATCAGGCATTTAACCAGCCGACATGTCCATGTGGGCCCCATTAAGTTGGTTTGTTCACAGTGACCTCGCCTGTGTTTCCTTTTAATCGATTAAGAGAGAGAGTGTTTTTTGAAGGGAAATGTTTTTCCCTTTAAGCGTGTGCGTGGTAGAACAATTAAGAAAACCACTGGGATAAATACAAGAATAGATTTATTTAAGTTTAATTGATCGGTGATGCTTCTGCTTTTAAACTCTCGTGTGTTTTCAATGTGTGACTGAGTTCATTCACGTGTGTTGTTTACTGTTAAAATGTAGTGTGTGGGAGGGCACATGCACTTCAGCCAGTGTCCTCAGCTTCTGCAGTGTGACAATGAGTCAGACGAGCCTGATGATGCTACACAACTGCTGTGGGAGACACAGCTACCTTTCTTTGCTGTAGCGCACACGCATCTATACCATGACACAATGAGTTACAGCCCAGACTTACAAGCAGACTGCAGGAAAACAACAACAACGCCGGTTTCTGCTGCATCTTTCTGTTCATTTTTCTGTGGCACTTTTTTAATAAAAAGCATGAAAGAGACGGATGAGTGTGAGTCTTGTGAGGCAAATAGAGAAACACAAGATAGAGAGGGTAGAGGTTGAGGATGCGCGTGTGCTCCATATTTTATTCAGTTGCATTGTGTGCTGCTTCTGTGGTTTTGCTTAGCTGAGCTCTTTCTCTATCTGGCTTGAATAGATACAGTTCAGACACACACACACAGACACACACACACATTTACACTGCAGCACAACACGTGCACATTGACAGATCCCTCGTGTCCGCACAGATGCGTGTGACTCTGATCCGTGCACGTTTTACCATCACGTGTGCATGCATTGATTATGTGGAGGTCCGGCTCAGTGATCGGAAGTTTGCTCCATGTCCTGGAGTTAATTATGCAGCACCGGTTAGCGGACAACACTGCAGCAGCTAATTATTTTACCATGCCGATTCTTCCTGCGAGGAGCGGATTGATGAATCTCACTTCCTCCTTCACCAGACTGCCGCTACGAGTACCACAGCCCTCGGTTGGCTCAGCCCGTTTCCATGGCAACTCCCACTCGCCAGAGAATCCCCCCTTCCACCGCCTCCTCCGCCCCAGCGCCTCTTTTCCTTCACCTTCTTTTCCCATTCTGCCCATTATCCCACCAGCAGCAGCAGCAACATGCAGCCAGGCGGCAGAGTGCCATAGGGGGAGGGATGAGAGCGGAAAGGAGAAGAAAACGAGGGTGTGAAATGTGGCAAACAAGAGAAATGAGAGGAAATATGAAAAAAGAGCAGAGAGAAAGAGTGACTGACAAAAGTTGGAAATGATTAAAAGCAATAATGAGTGTTGAAATGATAGAAAGGAGGCAGCCAGTAAGAGTGTGGGGTGGAGAGGGAGTACGGCTGTGTTGGTGCAGAGGTTTAAGAGCAGTCCCTGCCTCCACTCATCATAAAATCCAACTCGCTCAAGGCCACTGGAAAATAGACAATGTTTCAGCTCTGATCTCTCCACAGATCTCTACAGATCTATTTTTACGACAGAAAAAGCCTGTGAAGATGCATTCAATCCATCATATCGGAGTCGGTGGATTTTTAAAGATGACCTGTGAGATATTTTTGAGGATAGTAGCAGATTTGACTTTTTGTTGCTGAAAAATGTCAATGAGGCAGAACTGTTAGTAAATGCTGTAAAGCTCTTTATTGTTCCTCTCCTGCAGTGCAGGTCACAATTATTATTAACTCCACACAGTGATGCGATATGGAAAGGAGTATCAAGAGAAATCATCTAAAATAACATATTTTTAGGTTTGATATTTAAATGTTCAACAACAACAAATATTTTTCTTAAATTCACATGACCAACAGAGGATAGTGGTATTGCATGAAAGTGCTGGGTTGTTTCTGCTTTCTTATAAACTATAGTCAAGGTGAGCTGTTTGATAAAATGTCAGAAGGATGTTATTAGACAAAAGGGAGAGTGTTTAAAGCCAACAAGCCAGCGAGGGAAAAAACGGTTTGGGGGGTTTCTGATGATGCCTTAGCTAGAAAAAGGGGAAAGACTATTCAGAAAAGCCTTAATTGAAAAACTAACAGTGTTGGACTCAGTGGTAACGCAGTTTAGGGCATCAGGTAAAGTCCAAAGCAAATAAACACCTGACTTTTATTAAAATATGGTCAAGGCTCTGTGTTGCTGTGGGGCTGATATGCCTCTCGTCCTGGAGCCAATAAATGTTCCAGAACAATCATGTAACTAAAGAATTTTACAAGGAAATATTTTGCCCAGTGTGAGAAAACTGGGCTCGAGGTGAAGTTGTTGCTTCTTGGATGGGCTAATGTTTCAACCGATGATGATAATTGATGATGATCATGATTGATGCTTCTATATGGAGATATATAGAAACAGTCATTCTGCAACCAAATGTTAAAACGATGATAATTAGTATAGGCTACCAATAATCGCATTGTTCTTAACCTATTTTGAACTATTTACTTGAGATTCAATAATACTGGTCAGTAATTTACCAGAAGAAACCAGCTTGCTTGCCTTATAATTTATTTCTAATCGGAACAGTTTCTTTTTGGGTTAGAAAAGATTGCCTCCTGTAAGGTCATCATCTACTACAACATGCACAAAACAAATCAGCTGCTAAAACTGCTCTCAAGGCAAAGCTAGATGTTTAAAAATGACTTCATGACTGTACTGGTGAGATTCATATAGCTTAGTTTAGTATAAAGAAGGGTAACGGACAATGTGCTTTCTTAGCTTGTTCTAAAATAAAGGAAAGCCTCCAAAGCTTTCTGATCTCTTAACACATTTTGTGGGAGATGATATATTGGAACAAATTTGTGTTAATGGGACAGCTTTGTTGTGTTTCTGCTGGTCGTCTAACCTCTTCTGATGGTGTGACTCCAGGAAATTAGAGCCCATTCCTATAAAATAATATCACTCCTTAAGAATTGATTTATCCATCCGAAAGGGAAATTTCACACTTCACAGTTTCCCCGTAAACCAGGAACCCAAGTCCTCAGTTCAAACGTACACAGCTCTGCGTGTGTGTGTGTGTGTGTGTGTGTGTGTGTGTGTGTGTGTGTGTGTGTGTTGGAGAACATGGGCATTCACTGTAACCTGGAGGATGAATATGACTGTTTTTCAAGGTTGACTAGTTATCACCATGGTGATAAGCATCACTTCCCAACACACTCTTTGTGCAGATTGCAAATTTTAAAAGTTGTCAACTGAGCTGAACATGCTGTTCGGATCCATCAGCACACAGGCTGAGCTGGTTCAAGTGGGAAAGGTTGAGCGTGACTGAGAAAAATTAATGTTGGAGGACAAAACCAGTGAAAATGTTGGACTGAACTGAATGAAAATATGTTGATGAAATTTTTCAATACCCATTCACTCTCCAGCACGACACTGAAAATTTAGGTTCTGTCTATTGTAGAGGCCATCATAGAAACCCTGTCTGCAATCACTTTGCAGCAAGTTAAACCGCTCAGGCTTTTCTGTCTCTGCTGCAGATTTGTCTGCAAATGAATTACTAAATCTTAAATCTGCTGCACAAAGGGGAAAAGAGGAGGATAAGTAGTGACAGGGAGCAGATTACATGCAACGTCAACTAGAATCTGGCCTCGGATGTCAGACGTGCATGCCCTCCGTCACGCTGAGAGCTTTCTATTTCAGATTTGGTGTGTTTCGTGCTGCAGGAAGGGACAGAGCAAGTGTCCCAGTGTTGTGATTTTACTGACACAAAGCTGCCAACGAGGACGTTGCTGCAAATGTACAAGAATGATCTACATGTGGAAAATGTAAACAGATAACGAAAGATCTCAGATGCACTGCTGTGTGTGCAGCCACACTGCAGAGATTGCATGTTTATTCCTCCACATGATGAACTTGTATAATTGTGTGTGTCACAGTGGATCACAGATAACACCTGTGCCTACTGTGGAACAGCTGCGTGCTGTGCGACTCGGATTTTCTATATATTGCAGGCTGTCGTTTCATGTGGGTCACATAAATTTGCATAATACTTGTCATAAAATATATTATTCCTCACATTGTAATCTTATATATTAGGTTGATGGATTGTTTTAATGGTTTATATTCAGATACAGATTTCACAGATGAACAGTGATGTGTGCTCCATCATTTTAATGGCTTCTCTCTGTCTCTCTCTCTCTCCCATCATTTCTTCTCTTACTATAATTCCTCCTTCCCCTTCTGTTCTATCTTTGTCTGCGTCTTGCTCTCGCAGCTGATATCATCTCCACCGTCGAGTTCAACAACACAGGAGAGCTCCTGGCCACAGGGGACAAAGGGGGCCGTGTGGTCATCTTTCAGAGGGAACCTGAGGTAGGCACGTACACCACAGTCCACACAAATTTACAGTGTTTCATTGCAGCTGCAAGGGGCAGTGATGAATGTACTGTGCAGTGTTTCCCTGCAGATACTCTCAGATCGGTTGATATATAGTTGATACCTCTGCTGTGTCTGAGAGTCTTGCTGAAGCATTTCCTCACATGATCAAGTTTGTTCACATTAGACTGTGGCAATACACTGGAGAAACATCAGGCTTTTCTTCATTTCCTTCTTTTTGTAACAGAGCAAGACTGAGCCATTTTCCCAGGGAGAGTACAACGTGTACAGCACCTTTCAGAGCCATGAGCCAGAATTCGACTACCTTAAGAGTTTGGAGATTGAGGAGAAGATCAATAAGATCCGATGGCTGCCTCAGCAGAACGCCGCACACTTCCTCCTCTCAACCAACGGTAAGAACAGAGAAACCCCCCTACGGACACACAAGCATAACACACACATCCAATCAGAGCCAGGGTCTGTTATTAAAACATAGCTGAGCATTCTGGAAAGGTCACTGAGTGGGATGCAATGGAAAGGCTCTTGGAATTGCTGTGGCTAAAATGAATGACGCTGCATTGCTTTTGGTTCAGGAGCATTTCACATCTTCTCAAACATAATCAGAAATATCAGTTTTCTGCTCACTTTTTACTGTCTTGTGCACTATTTAATGAAAGATTTTAATTCGATAGAAATGGATATAATGTTTGTTCATTTCATAATGTTCAAGTGTTCCAGATGTACAGGGGTTGTTGCGTGATTGCTGATTGTATTTGAGCATGCATGCTGACATATCTTGGTTTGAGTATGACGGATGGTGTCAACAAAACTTTTGCCAGAATTATTTTTGGTCAGAAGCTTTAACACTGAAGAGTCACTGCTCATTTTAAATCACATATCTGAAGAGCTTTATGTTGCTTGGCAGAGATGTCCAAATTTATAGTTTACATTCTGAGTTTATGACCATCCTGGAAGATCTATACGTTTACCCTGAGAGCCCTGTTATTGATTTCTTTAAGTACTATATTATTCATAATGGAGGATATGAAAAATGTAGGACCTGCTTCAGGAGCTGAATATTGATGCTGCTGAGATGTTCAATGTCATTATTTTCAGTATAAAACACACAGTTAAAGTCGTCAGAGGAGCAGGAGGGCTTGGATTGAGAATAATTATTAATTGTCTTGTTTTTTTATATTTCTATAGAACATCTCAGCTTCAAGCCTTAAACATCCTGTTTGTTGCTTCGAATTTGTACAATTTGACATTTAACTTTATTTTCAGTCGGAACATCTCAAGAATGCATCTACTCAGAGACAAAAACATTTTATAGCCCATTTTATTCATACTTGCATATCATTCCTGCTTTTTGATGATTTACGTAAGTCTCACTGATTTTAGATTTGCCGCTTAAATGTTTGAACAGGTGCATTATTTTTATTTATTTATTTATTTGGATCCCCATTAGCTGCAGCAAAGCTGTAGCTATTCTTCCTGGGGTCCAACACATAATAAATACAACAATTAGAATAAAACAAGAAAACATAGGAGAAAAATCATGAAAGACTATATGACCATATACACATATATATCCATATAAATATCAGCATAACTGACCATATATATCCCTACATACCTATGCATACAATACATCATGAAATACAAAATGTCCTAAATAAAATAAGAAAGAGATGAAATAGTAATAATAATAATCATAATTAAAAAAAATAAATACAAAAAATAAAATGACACTGACACAATCAAGACATGTTATCTTAGACTTTAAGTTACACAAAAATTTAATTGATTACATTATCTTTAATCAATTAATCTTTAATCGACTAAAGTCTTAACGATCGATTAATCGATTATCGAATAATTGTGCCCATCCCTAGCTCGTTCACACACTCCTCCAGACATTACTGCCCTGCGTGTACACATGAGTAATAATGTTCAAAGTCCACTAATGCCTAACTCACTCACACACACACACAGTTAGTCAGTGACCGCGTAGCCTTGAGGAAGTCAGCAGCGTATGAATGTGGGTGGGTCAGATAGATTGATACGCTGACTCATTTCACTTTTACTTTCATCCATTAGTTGTTATTCATCTTAAAGGGGGTGAATAAAAAAAAATGTGGGGGTTGTGGTTTCGCCATGTGTGTGTGTGTTTGTGTGTTATGTACAGCAATGGTGTCGAAAGCGGCCCTCGAGGACCAGCGGCCCTCGAGGGCCGCTGTCCTACAGGTTTTTCATGTATCCCTGCTTTAACGCACCTGACTTAAATTAAATGGATCCAGCAGCAAATTAACTTCTGCACAATGATTTGATAATTTGAGTCAGGTGTGTTGGAGCAGGGATACATGGAAAACCTGCAGGATTGTGGCCCTCGGACCGGCTTTGGACACCCCTGATGTACAGCATATGTAGTACAGAACCATTACAGCTGAGCAGAGTCGATGCAGTGTCTCATTCCTATGATGCACTGATGGAAAATTGAACAATGACTCCATATATTTTGCCTTTTTTTTTTTAATGTGTTAAAAAAAAGGCCATGTGTCAGAGCAGGTCAGAATACAGGGGTACAATTAAATGTCGTCAAAAGGGCAGTTTAACTCTTATCAGGGTGAAAAACTGCAGAAATGTATCTTTTTCCTGGTAGTTCCATGCAGCTGTTTACAAACTGGTAAATAAAGACTTATGGCATTTTTTTGTGCAGCTATGACAGATATTAAAGATAATTGTGATTACTGGACTGTTAAAGTGCTGCTATGCTTATTTTCATATTGTCTGCACTGTGGGAAAATCTCTCAGGTTTCTTCTTTTTTTCTCTCGAAATGGTGGTTTTGTGACAGCAATCATGGTTAAGTGTACAGATGACATTAAGCGCTGGCCTCAGTATCAGCACAGCCTCCCTCCCCTCCCGCCGTCGGCACAATGCATTCCAGCCCCCTGCCGTGCTCTTAACACAGCTAAAACCCTCGCTGCTTGTATTAAAAGTGACCCATTTACTCAGACACGATTTCCAATATCTGTACATGTTGGGACAGACTGACGGATGTAATTAAACTCCTTGAAGACGTCAGCAAGATAAAATGACACTTGAAGGCAATAAATCTATTAGAGGTGGAATGCAAATTGTATTGGAGAGCTTTTTCGGTCTGGAGGGGTTCTCTCTGAATTTTAGGAGGCCTTTTTTCTTTTGTTTTTAGTTGTGCTGTGTTTTTCTAACTTTAGGAAAACTTGTGACTGGTTCCAGGGAGTTAACAACTTGATGTTTTTTGATGGCTTTGGAGCCACATGTTGGTGCCCTGCAGGGCAGACTGTGCCTGAGTAAAATGTTAGTTATCCGTTGATCCTACAGTGGATGGGATTTTAATGATCACTAGCTTCCTCTGTGTTGCGTCACAGCGTCAGCTGGTCAGAGATGATGCTTTTACATGACCAGAAGGGGGTTATCACATGAGGAATGTGATTCCTGCAACTGTCTGTTAAGCCTTTGGCTTCAGTAGCCGCTCCGGCTAAGCAAGAAATGCAACAGAAGGCAGCAGGAAGGAACGCTTCCATCGCTCACACAATAGGGACTCATTTTCTAACATTTCAAGAGTTCTAGTAACTTAACTTGTATCTCTAACATGCAAACTAGTTAAACACGTATTTCCTGATCTGGCAACCGGTGGTCTACTGTGTTCTTAACTCGATGCCAAAAATGAAGGCTGAAGATGCAACTCTTGGTTTTAATCAAGGGATTGACAGGAAGGGATTATGTAGTCCAGTTTTTATGTAGCATTTTATTTTTTATTTGGACGAAAGCAAAAGTCCAATTGGTCATCCATAACTGGTGCATTTGGAGAATATGCCCAATAACGTTTCTTTTTAAAGTATCTTAAGCTTTTGTACAAAAATAAATCAGATTTTAACAAATATCATCTTAAGAGATCAAATGTTAACCTAATTATTTAACTCAAATAGAAAATACCAGTGTTGTTGGTAGCATGTAAAGTTTAATTGCCTAAAACAGAAATGTAGGCCTACATCTCACTAGTACAGGTTGTTTACGTAACATTGTGATCCAAGCATTTTGGTAAGTACTCTGAAACCTTCACTCCTCCGTCAGCTGAATCATTTCATCATCGGCAGTGAAATCAGTGACGCTGTGTTTTTTTTCCGTTTATTTGCTTTGTCATATGGTGCGTTTGCTGAATGGCATGGAAAAAGGTTTGCTGAGTGTGTTGTGTACATGTACCTGCTTTTTTTCCTTGGTTGTAGTAGTGCTGCTGGTAGAATCATGAGGTTTAACCTATTCTTCATACTTTTTACAATTTGTTTGCAAGTGATGGAACTTATAGTCATTGAACTGCTCTTAATGGCGGCCGTTTTTCGACAGACATTAGCCTTTTTGAAACAGAGCCATTTCTAGGATAGTGACGTGGACCCACGTCTTGTTCTAAATCCTTTACTGACAGACTATTCCTGCATTTTTCCACCATATGAGACAAGCTGTGGTTTGGTATTTGCTGAGTCACATGACTGTGTGCTGTCCACTGACTGGTTTCTAAAGGCACGCATTCGCGAATGAGGACTTGTTTCCAGGATTATGCAGTTCATGTAATAACTAGACTGTCCATCTGCAGAGCAATTACTGGATGTAGATTATTTTATTAGTGGTGGGAGGAGGGAGAAGTGACCCTTGCGTAGAGAAACCAACCAGCAGTGATGGAAAAAAAGATTAGTTTTCTCAGTGGGTTAAAAGCTGCTGTGGTTTAGAAGAGCAAAAGGTCTGAATGGAAAGCATGATGTGTATTACAGGAGGGAAAACCACAATGGATCCAGTGCACTTTGCCTTTATTTTTATACTTAACCTCCATTTATCGGCTTAGTTTTTCTCTTTTTACCGTTCATTAGAACAGCTTTCAATAACTTGTATTAATTTCTGATTCTCCACTGGTGTTTAGGTCTCACAATAAATCTAAGATCTCAGGATCTGAGGATGATTAGTTTGTATTTGTTCAGCTGAGGGGAAAATTATGGCCAACAGTTTGGAAAATTGGTGTTCGTTTCCTTTTTCTGTGTTAAAGTTGGGAAGTCTCTTGGCTTCATCCCTTAAAACCTCTGCTTATTTTCCTCTTCATCTGTGCTGCAGACCACACAGCTACATGTAATTTTTCCATAAACTGCTCAATAAAGATGTTTTTCTTTCATTCTTACATTGATTCCCTCAAATCCCATTTGTGCTCCTTGCCATCAAGGATTTGTTGTTTGTTACATCAAATAGTAATATTGCAGCATGTTTCCAGTCAGCTTTTAAGGAAGATGTGAAGCTTTAGTTAAGAGTTATACTGGTATTAATTCTTCCTGTCCCCTTCCCTCTACAGGACATTTAAGGTATAAGAGGAACCAACCCCGTACAACGTTGTCTTCAGACCCAGTAGAGAGCAGCAAGGACTCGCTGGACAGCAGGAAGGTTGGTGTCTGCACCTTTTTAAGAAGGGAATGAAGCCGGATGGGGTTTCCATGGAGACCACGGAGGAAACTCAAGGTGCTGCTGTAGCAGAGCCTTCGTCATTGCCGGAAAATGCAACTGAAGAATCCCAGCTCGACGCAGCAGCAAGTAATGCACTGCCTGGAGCTTCTCAAAAGGCCAATGGGAAGAAACGGGCAGAGGTTCAAAGTAAAATGCAGCCGACAACTTCCTCAGGCGTTTCTAGAGCCGGTTCACGACCTGGAGCCGCCGCACATCGCACAGCGAACAGCAGACCTGCTGCCGCCGCGCCAGCAGCCAAGAAGGCCACAACGATGACGACGACCACGTCTAAACCTTCAGTAGCAGGAGCTTTACCTAAAAGACCAGCGGGTGCCGCCGCAGCTCCTTCCACAGCTAAGAACCAAACTAGAGTGCCTGACAGGAGGCCGGTCGGGCCTGCCAGGGCCTCCTCGGCTCCGGCTACCACGGGAACAAACGGTACCAAACCCGCAGCAGTGAACGGTGCTCCCAAGAAGAGACCAGTAACCGAAGCTGTTAACAAAACAAAACCCAAAACCACAGGTAATCAAGTTACACTTTAATCAGACTTAATTGATAGAAATCTCAATATCCTTTTTTTCTTTTTTTAAATGTTTATCTTATTTATTTTTGTAGCTACTACAAGCAAAGTGGCGGCTTCTGTCCCTCTAAAAACAAGCACTTCAACCACAGCTAAACCGGCTGGTGCTGCTGCTTCAAAAACCACAAGGTAAGGATGCCACTGCCTAAAACAAGCACATGGCCCGATGCCTCACTGTGGACACTTATCTGTTTGGAAAAGAGTAAGTTTCCCAGACATGTTATTTAAATTGTAACTCATTGTGCCAGTTTTCTTCCCCATGCTCCATCTTTGTAAAACTAAAAAGTCTGAACATTGTTATCTTCTTCACAAATTAGAAGACAGGGAAGCTGTCTATCTTGATTCCATGAAAAGGAGCCGTGGACATAGATGTCCATTGTGGTCTGGACCATTATTGAGTCAGATTCGCTTCAACGGGATGAGTCATGTAAACAGAAATAACCTGAAACAGAGGGCCTCAGCAGAGCCAGCGTCACTAAAGAACTAACACTTTGTCCCAAGTAGACCCCCAGGCAGAAACCAGACCCACCTCCCCAGGGCAGAGAGCTGTTGACTTGGATCATAGTCCATCTCATAGTGAGCCAATGATCTGGATAAAACTCTCTTGTAAAACATACTCAAAGTGCTGCTCTTCTTGTCTTTTTGGTCTTTCATAATGATGCATTCGTTTGATGCCCTTTTTTTTTAAGAAATATGAAAATCTATCAGGTACAGGCTTTTGAGAAGTAACCAGAGACTTTTTTCCCTCCCTACTTTTTACATGACTGCATGTTTAACTCAGTTAATGTGACAGTCATGGTGTAAATTAAGTGATGTTTAGATTTATAGCAAGTGTAGGCCACATTTCTTTCCTCAGGGTGCAATGTTCTGTACTGAGCCTTGATTAGATTCTGAATCCTCGTCTTTCCTCTCCTGGCTCGCTTATTAAATAAAGGGACAGTGTGCTGCCTGATGCTGCTTCATCATTTTGTGTCAAATAGGCAGATTTTCTGTGTGTGTGTGTGTGGCCAACATAAAGGAAGCACTAATGTAAGTCTAAGGTGTTTGGACGCATGCTGCCAAAACTGGTTCATTTCCCTGGCGTTGATGCTACTTTTAAAATCTTTACTCCCAACAGAGGATTATTTTCAGTAATGAGAACATAAAAGTGTCCAATCTAGAAATCATAAGCTTCCAGTAAGTCGTCAAGACCCCTCATCTAGAGTCTTGCTGACTTCAAATCATTTCAGAAGTTAAATGTTCCGTAAGTTCAAAAACTTGGGCCATCGTGGGATTCCAGTCTTCGGTGCGACAACATAAAATAATAGCCATGAAAAGTTGTTTGAGGCAAAAGTCCGAAACCTCATGATAGTATACCCGTGCTCAATACCCCTTGAGAAATTTGATTACGCACATGTGGACACACACTTTAAGTCCTTGCGGGCCAGGAGGAAGGTGTGAGACCGTTAGGGCTGCAGCAGGTGAAATGTTTGAATTTTAAATGCGTTCAAGGTTCGAGGCGTTTACTGTCACACATGTGGACAGTTTCATACACAGTGAAAAACTTAGGTTGGGTAGCTCTTGCCTTTTTAAAAATAAAATAAAAGAAAAAATGAAATAATTTTAAAATATAAAAAAGATAATAAAATTGTACATATGTAACAACTCTAAAAGCTCCACATACTCCAGAACTACCAGTTTAAATTTCTATGAAGCTTTTTTGCAAATATCTCTACCAGATGACTGTGAATCCAAAGATGTTTAATTTCCCTTTTAATTGTGTTACATCATAGCAGCGATAACTCTGAGGCAGGAACACAGTTTCCTTTCCTAGACTATGGCCCTTCTGAAAGCATGTCCCGCCCTCTGCTCACCCCATAAGAGCAATTCTCGCTCCACCACTGATTACTGTAAGCAACAAGGAAACAGGACAGTCCATATGAAGGAAAGATGTCTCGCTGGAAATGGATAACTGGGGAAAATGTGGCTCCTGTTTTCTTCAGTTATTGTCATTGTTCTGATTCAGTGTCCATTCAGGTCTAATACCTCATTTAGCCTTGTTTCTCTTCCCCTCCTCCTCCTTTCCGGCTACATGACATGTACAGCACTGGGCATTTGGCCAGCATCTCCCCAAGCCTTCTTTTATAACCCTCTCCTCGAGCCAGCATTTACAGTCCTTTACAGTGTTGCTGTATACATGCAGGATAAATGGGAATAAAAGGTTCACTCAGCCCCGATTGTGAACACACAGAATTGCTTGTGAAAGGTTTTATCTTTTCATTTTTACAAAAACTTAGTGTGTTGTCCAATTACAAAAAAACCCCCAAAACATTGGTATCGCATTGCACACTTATTTTTATCCAGCCATTTCCTTTTTCTCTTTGTCGCATCTGCTCCTCTGCATTGTGCCACTGCTGATAAAACTACATGATTTCTCCCTGACAGTCTTTACAAGGAGCAGGATTTCTCTGATGGAAACGACCCATGGCATCCATCACCGTGGCAGCGGGTGCCTAGTGTTTCGTTGGAGTCAACATTGTCTGATTGGCTGCAGCAATCCCTCTCGACTCTCCACTAAGCTGATTCAGGCTTTCACTCTTGTCAGGGAGATGACTGAAGATGCAGACAAGCCGTAGGAATGCGCCAGCTCTCAGGACCGAGTGAACAGAATAATTTAATCAACAAGAGTTGGTGTCAAGGGGTTTCAGCATGAGGTTTAGTTTGTTTTTTCCCAGAAAGAGACTGAGAGGTGGATGAACAGTTGGAGTAGAATAAAACACTCAGCCTCTGGCTGATTTTTACACTTAAGCATCAAGGGAGAGCAAAAGAAATGCTCTAAATGTTGATGGCTGTTATGTAATGTTGTAAATACTGGCGAGCCCCGAGGCCGTTGTTCCTGTTCTGACCTTTTTGAAGACCTGTGTCTGGTCATTAAAATCACATAGATGGCTGCATAGTGCCGCCGCTCACCCTCTTAACAGTGGTGGATATTGATTTCCACTCTGTTGGCAGGAAATGTAATCCATACTAATACACAAACAGAATCACCAGCCAACACCCGCAGGCAGTGTGTAGAGTTCAGCCAGTTCCCTCTTGGTGTTCATCCCCTGGATCAAAACTTTATGCACTCGCCCTTACAATGTGCAGATGATTCATAATTCATAGACGGATGAGACGGTGTTGTTTTGACATTTTATTGTCTGTTAATTCCCATTAACCTCTGTGTTCCCTTTTTAGTTAACGATTCTTGTTTCTGGCTCTTTCTCTGCAGACGGTCATTAACTCAATTTTGTCCAATTTTACTATTTATCCTGTCTGCTCATGTTTTGCTTGCACACAGGATTGTGCAGAAAATTGCATCCATTAATGCATCTACTTTGTTTTTCTGCTCAATCAGGCTTTCTGATCCGTGCCTCCATTATGACCCTATCAGACATTCGCTGTTTGGTAAAGTTTATGTCAGACTTTTAGTAGTTTGCCTGCATTACAGGCTGAAGCTTCAGTCTGATGGCAGCCAATTACAAAATGCTCCGGCACTGACTTCATGTCTGTACAGTGGCTGTCTGATCTTGGAGGAACAAATGGTCATTGTAATGGTGATTTTATAATGTGGGAGCGGCATCTATGTGCAGGCATGCTACCCCACTGAAGGCCATTAAAGCCATTGTGTCACTGCCAGTTCATGCCCGCCTCACCTACAGGATCAACAGACCGATTCAGGAAGGAAACATAGTGCAGATTATAATGGTGGTGGAGCCTTATTGTTTCAAAAGGCAAGTTAGTCTGCTGTAGCCTTAAGCAGATTATTTGCCGCACTGGGGTTTTGCATTGGTTTTGCACTTCATGGCTCCAGTGTTGTACAAAGGGCTTGCTCTGCCTGCGGCTGATGATGCGCTCCTTTTACGAAATAGCCAATTAAATGGGACATGGCTCCATACATTTATTTTTTGGAGTTGGATTGATATTTTTAATACCCGGTATAGTGCAGTCCAACCAAAATGTTTTCTAGATTAGTGGGAATCAAACCTTCTCAGGTTTATCCATTGTTCTACTTTAGACCATTGAATTATCAAAGCAAATATAGATGGTTTCAGATCTGTTCAGTAAACTTGGATAATGTTGACTTTGCTCTGTGGGTTGTTTGCACAAAATCTGCTCAGGGCAGCCATAATGACTCATAATGCTTGTCTAGAAATGAAGCCAAATAAAATGCAAGGGAGGAAAGTTTTTTTCCTTTTTTATTAGAGCTGTACTGGAAACATTTGGGTTTATTAGAACATTACATTTAGAAACTCCACCACACCCTCATGCAGGATGGATCCCTCACTTGCTGCATGTTCTTCCATTATCTTGTCTCCCGGTCCTTTTTTAACCGAAGACACCATTCATGGCCCTGTTTCATTTCCCATCCCGCAGCGTTACATTTTCTTAACCTTCTCTTTTCCATATTTATTTATCTTTATTAAATCCTTCTCTTCTTGGTAATGGCAGAAAGAATGGTGGTCATCATTGGGTATATGAAGGATACAAGTTGCATCAGAGGTTATTAAATAGATGAGTAGGGCTAAAGTGATGCGAATGCCAACAAACTAAATCCTTTCAACACTTTTGTTTACCTCCAGGCCTGCTACAGGTCCCTCAACGACTCGAATGACATACACCACATCCAGGTCCGCCATAGCTACAGGGAAGCCGACTGCAGGTGCAACTTCTAAAGCTAGTACTTCCAGAGTTGCCACAGCACCCTCTAGTGGCAGAACCACAGCAACACAGCCTCCTAAACCCTCCACTGCCGCTGCTAGGAAGGGTAAGAAAGCTCCGTCTCACTGGGAGTTGCTTTTCTGATCACTACAATGGCTTTATGAACAACTTTCCTGACACCAGTTATGTTATGGAAAGGTGAACTGGAAACATGGGGATTTTTTTATGTAAATCTTTTTGTAGTTACAAAAATCTAACAGGGTTTTTTTGTTTCCCTTTTTTGCACCAGATGTTGGTCGACCTCCACTTGCAGCTGTGGCCAAGAAGCCCCCAGCAGCCGCAGCGTCACCTGCCACTAAAAAGCATGAAAATGCTAAACCTGTCACTACCACGAGGCTAAACTCTGCACCCAGAGTGCCCACCCCGACAAAAGCAGCAGAATCCAAAGTGTTGCAGCCCAAACCTCCACAACCTGCAAAAACTACGCCTATAAGGAAACCTGTAGCCGGTGTTCGCCTCCCTGCCACTAAACCGCACCCAGGCCAAACGCCGCCTGCATCTCCAGCCAACAAACCTGCAAACAATGGCGTTACTAACACGAAGCGTGGAGCCAAGCCCACTCAGACTGTCCCACCTTTCTCTGCCACGAATAAGGCAGAAGCTTCAAAGGCTGCGACACCAACGCGGAGTGCAGCGAGAGCAGCAGCGGCAGCTGCAAGTCCAGCTGTTGTGTCTTCAGAAACCTTAGCAGAGGCTGCAGCCGCCTTACCACGGGAGTTCTCAGTCGCTGCCTCTGCAGCAGAGGGGGTCTCTCGCAGTGAGTTGGCCCAGCAAAGCTCAGAGGCAGAGCAACGGGAAAGCAAGGAAGCAGCCCCTTCTACTCCAGAAAACCCCGTCAGAACAAACTTGCCCCAAACGTCTGTTAAGGAGCTGGTAGAAGACAGCGCTCCAGCACCAACACAGGAGCAGACGTCTTCCCCAGCCAAGACAGCACCCCCCGCGGCCTTCCCTCCCACGCTGCCCGAAGAGACTGTTAACCTGGAAAAAGACAAAAGTCCTTCCAGATCCGACGCGCTGCCGGCTGCAGCCAACGCCGTCATTCCTCTAGCTCCTCCCGTCAATCTGAACGAAGAGGAGGATGAGGAAGAGAAGGAGGGAAGCCAGCTGGTGTCCGTGTCTGAAATGAGTGGAACCACGCAGCCCACCGAGGAGTCCCGTCCGGGGTCCGGCGGGCCGCTGGGCGGGTCCGCCTGGAGAGCTGGTGCCTTGCTGTCTGAGCTGGACTCTGAGGAGGTCAGCGGGAGCCAGCAGGGAGCCTCTGAGCTGAGCGCCCCCGGCGTCCTGGAGGGCACAGAGAGCATGGATGACCTGGGGGACGGCAGCCTGAAGGGCGCCATGGACATGGAAGGCGCCTCGGTCGGCTCGCCCGACTTCGAGAAAGTCCCCGACATACCGGCGAATGACTTTGAGGACGACGAGGATGACAGCGACCGTGTGTGCGACATGGATGTGGGCTCGGAGCGGATGGACGAGCCGCACAGACCGAGGCATGACAACGACGTGGATGAAGAGGAGGAGGACGATGATGTGGAGATGGTTAGCGAAGGGGTGACGGAGAGCGGGCTGGAGAGCTACGGGAACGCCGACGAAGATGACTTTGCTGAGGATGAAAGGTTGGATAACTTAAACAGAGCGGTCCAGCATCCGCCTCCTCCGCCCCAGCTGCCCTCGGCCCCCGCCGCCCAGTGGGAGCAGCCCAACCCGTTCACCGACCCGTGGGTGGAGCTGCTTCAGCCGGGACCGGCTGCAGAAGCAAACGCTTGGCAAGCGGACTCTGAAGTTCCAGCCCAAGCCTGGGGAGGGGTCACAGATGCAGCTCAGCCACAAAACGCAGAGGCTCAGGCTCAGCACTCCGTCCCAGGAACGTCTCAGGCCAGCAGGAACCCGGACGGCGGAAATATCTCGCCTCAGAGTCCTTCCCCTCAGCCCGACCTGCACGGCCTCGGCCTCCGCTCACAGGAAGCAGACGAGGAGTCTGAGGAGGAGGCTGAACCAGAGACCCTGCCTGCTGATGAAGTCCTCGGAGGCCCTGCAACCGCCCCCACCTCCAACCCCTCCTCTTCCTCAGAAACCGAGGAGGAGGCTAGCGACACCGAGGGAGAAGCTCAGCTGGATGATTCTTTGGAGACGGCGGCCGTCGTGAAAGTAACGTTTCCGAGCCAGGCGCCGACCAAGTGCCTGTCCATCGTGGATGAGGCCGATGAGGGGGAGGGTGGTGTTGGTGCAGATACCACTCCTCCTTCTGCCGCCTCACTGGCGTCCTACGGCCTGGATACCGTCACCACGGCGTCCACCTCAAACGCCCAGTCCACAGGAGAGAGCTGCATCAAGAGCCCCGGCATCTTCTCGCTGGAGGAGCTGCCCGACTCCGAGGAGGCGAAGCAGCCTCAAACCGAGCCGCAGTATATCCAGTGTGGGAAGCAGGAAACGGGTTCAGCCGAGCAGGTTCAGGAGGAAGTGTTCGTATCAGAGGAAGCCCCGGATCCCTCATCGGCTGTGAGCTCTGTGCAGCAGCCGGAGGAAATCCCAAATGACTTCCAGCCTCCGTACTTTTCTGCTATCTGTGAAAAGTCTGAGGAGTCTTTTGCAGGTAAAGTATAGCTGCTCAAATAAGACCCCATAACTCCTACAGACCCCATTCCAGCTTCTCATTGTCGGTGTTTGTCCTGAAATCTCTGGGGGTGGATAAAATCAGTTTAGCTTACAGAGAGCAAAAAGGGAATTAATGGCTGCGGCCCTTTCTTCTTATTCCATTACAAATATCTGGCTTCAATTCCTGTATGTGCAATAGCAAGGTCCATTTACTCGGTGTGTGCCTGGGTCACCGTTTGTGTTTTCACTCATCATAATGTGGCTCTCCTGAACCGGCTTCGATGCAAACAATCTGTTTACAGCTCTTTAACAGGGAAAACATGTTGGATCTAGTTGTTAAAAGAATTTAATTGTTTAAAGAAATGTCTAATGAACATGTCATGTATATTCATCCTTGTCCTTTTTTTAAATGAACAAAGCTGATAATTGTTCATGTTTAATTCTGTTCTCCTTCTATCTTTAATTTTCCAGTCTTTTTGCACTTTAAAGTGTACACAGTAACCTTTTTTTGTTTGTTTTTTATCCATTTTTGGAGTGATAAACCTAAAATCATTAAATAAAGATTAGATTTTTACCATGATTCTTACTGAAGTCATTGAAATAAGCACTTACTGTGGATTAGTTTATGTACACAAATCCACACACTCTTCAGACACAGCATTTGTTAATAAGTAGGAAACACACATTTGTGCTCCTGTAGTAAATGAACAGACATGATGCAAAGCCAGAAGTTGTGGAGTTTCCTGGAAAACCGGAAAGTAACGCCTGGCTTCAGACTCCACTGGTGTGAAAATCACACACAACCAGAATGAATCTGCCTCAAGCTGGATGAAATCCATGGATTAAGCGTCTCAGCCGATATGTCATCGTCCACCCCTGAGGAGGAACCAGCTCAGCTCATTCTTCTACTGTAGCTTCCCTCCAGATCGCCGAGGGTGTGTTGCTGTTTTACCTCCCTTTCCTCTTCTTTGCACTCTCCTACAGCTCCACATTAAGAGCTCATGCATGTCACTGTTGCACAGGAGTCGACTGCACCGCGTCTGTATGGGTTGGTGTGTTCAGGGACAGCCAAATGGCTCAGCTCTAAATCTTTTACGTGCTTGATGGCAAAACGGCTTCTTTCTAAAGCCAGGTTATTATTTGACTTATCTTGTGATGCTGGTTGTCTTTAAAACTGCATGGAGAGCTTCTGCATGTATCACTGGTTGACTAATGATGTTGGACGACTGTCTAAGCTTGCTGTAAGCATCTTTATGGTTCGTGTCTCACCTCAGTTGATTGCATATACAGGAAGTTTGGCTGCTATTTTTTTTTCTTGCACATAAAAACCTTTTTGTTTCATTTCTAAGTTTAAGGGGAAAAATCACCATTTAAGTATTTTTACTTTTGCTCTCTGCACAAATTTTCCACTCTTGGCCACCCCCAGTCACCTCACCTCAGGTCACCATTTTCTCTTTTTAGTTCTTATGTAAAAACTGTGGTAGAATATTGCAAATATAACATGTTTAGCATAATATTTCACATGGCTGCTGGTTGGAAGACCTTTTTGGATTTGGCTTCTAAAAAAGCTTAATTTTTATGTTTTCCCAGTAGTTATGAAAGCACCCTTTCCCTTTGCACAATCTGCTTGTACTCACTGCACTGCTGTGTGACCTCTGTAACATCACGCTACTGTAATCCTCCTTCCCACTTCCTCTCTCTCACAGGCTTTCCAGCGGCGCTACACCCTCACCGTCGCGACCAGCCGGCGTTCTCCAGGACCTACTACGATGTCATCAAACCCCACGGCGCCGCCACCACCCCGCCCAGGCTGACGTGTGCTGACCTCCCCCCCAGGAGCCCCGGGCAGCAGGCGCTGAGCCCTCAGCTCCGCCGGCTGGAGCAGCACCAGAGGCAGCTGCAGGAGCTGCAGCAGCGCCGCGAGCAGCAGAGCAAACCGCTGGAAGAGGCGGAGCAGGAGAGGAAGAGGAGGGTGGAGGAGGAGGAGAGGAAAAAGAAGGAAGAAGCTGAAGAAGAGTTAAAGAGAAATAAAGAGGCAGAGGAGCAGAAGAGGAAGGAGGAAGAGCTGAAGCAGAGGAGAGAGCTGGAACAGCAGCTGCAGCAGCAGCAACAGGAGCTGAAGCAAAGGCAGCAAATCATGCAGTGGCAGCAGGAGCTGCAGCAGTCCAACAAGGGTCAGACGGTCCTGCTGTCCCCCTCGTCTGGCCTCTGCACCATCTACGAAGCCCTGGAGAACAGCGACGAAGAGGCTGAAGATGAGGAAAATGAGCAGCACCCCTCTAAAAGCAAAAACGAGCCAAAACAACGAACATATCAACTGATCTGTGATGGCCAAGAAAATAAGTCAGATGACGGCTCTGCTCCTCTAGATCCTGCAGACTGCACTCGGCCGTCCAGCGACCCCTCCACGGACAAAGATGTCTCCCCCCTTTGCCCCCCTGACTCCCCGGAGCGGCCTTCGCCCCTGGAGCTGGACTGGGGACAGAAAGTGGACATCGTCCAGCAGCTGATCAACCAGACGCTGCTGCTGAACGGAGACGGCTGCTCCTCCCTGCTGCTGCTGCCGGGCGGTGCCGGAGGGACGCTGAGCCCCCTGGAGAGCAGCCTGTGGCCCAGCCTGCTGCCGCCCCTCACCCCTCCGTCTGCCACCGTCACCTCCGTCAGCAGCTTCTCCCCCGAGCCCACGGGCAGCTCCCCGCAGGGCGAGTGGACCGTGGTGGAGCTGGAGACGCATCACTGATGCACACGGTGGCAGACTTTCAGGTGTTTGGCGCTCAAACAGGGAAAAGAAGTGCTACACATGCAAATCCAAGACAAGAGGAATCAGAAAATGTTAATGTGAAATACGCTGGACTGTAGTTTCCTGCAAACACTGGATACAAATTAATCTCCTGGTTAATATTTAAGGCGGGGGATCTGTTGGACTATCTCTAGTCCAACATGTTTTAGGATATAATACAGCTCATTAACTAGTAGAAAAATATCTGTTACATCACAGTATTGTTTTCTACTTTTCATGAACGGACGTCAGAAGTTGAAACACTTCCTACAGATTTATTAGATGCGTTTTCTGGCAACTGTGAACCAAGCACAACCCGTACCGATGCAGCTGAACTGGCCCTTTCTCCTTTAGTTTGATGTAAAAATACCTTTTTTTCTGGGTTTGATGTGATGAATTAAGACTCAGGGAGAGCAAAACGAAGTTCAAATCAGACATTGAAAGTTGAAGATTGGAAAAAAAGCTGAAGTTGAGTTGAAATCTAAAGCGTAGACCGGACATTTTAAACACAGTTAATAATGAATGAAATCTAGAAGTAAACTATTTGATAAGTTGGCAGAGGTTTAAAAATGAATTATACAAACTCCCAGATTATCTCTTCCCAACCACTGAGTCTCTGCTGAAGAACTGGAGTCTCATCTGTCCCACATAAATCTGAGTAGACAAACGCAACATGACCCCACACACTGAAACTCAGCACCTATCTCACCTTACACTCGATATCCTACACCACTGATGATCCTCTACACCGCCCCCCCCCCCCACCCCATGAATTTACTCTGGAGTGTTTCCATCACCTTTATGTCTAAATTGAAGCCATATTTGTTTTCTATGTTTACATGCTGCTTCATCATCATGTAAAACTAATACTCTGCTCTTGAGTAGTGATTTATCGTAGTAGTGAAAAATCACGGCTGCCTAGTGTTCCCAGGAAATTGCACTTAAACTCATCCATCAAGCAGATGTGATCATTGTAGAGGAGTGTTTTTGTCCACTACTGCGTTTTGATTTATTTTAAAAAGGACCACACAAAAAATCCAAAATGAAGGACGTGGTCTGATCTGAGCCATTCGGATCGTACCGTACCAAAGTCTGGATACATGCAACTCAGATTTCTGGAGGCAGACTGGAGATTTGTAGTCACTGTATATATGTTGGTGCTGGTTAAAATGTAAATGCAGCTGAAGGTTAATTCTTATATTTTCATGGCGGTGGTGAGAAGGTTCAGATTTAGTTTGCTTTTCCTCCCTGTGCCTGTGAGGGTGCTCCGGTTTCCTCCGACGGTCCAAATACATGCATATTTAATTTGACCCTCGGGATGTGGGTTGTCCTGTCAGCTCTCTGGTGGGATGGCGACCTGCCGAGGATGAACGGGTTGGGATTCTCACCAGGATTAGGCGAGTAGAAAATATTTCAGTCCATGTGATTTAACTGCCGTTAGATGCTACATGTTTACATATTTAGACTCTACTGCTTCGTCTGTCCAGTCCCATAGATTTCTGCAATACAACAAACTCTGGGTTTTCACCGGCAGTGCTGTGAAGGCGCGACTTTGGAGGCAGATGAAGCGTATCAGATATTCTGGGTATTATCTAAACTGAGTTACAGAATGGGATGAGTGCTTGTTCATATCCGTGCTACGTGTCGACGTCTGTCTGTGTTTCTGCTGTTTGTCCGTCAGTGCTGTTGAAAAGAAGTCATGAACTTCAGTTAAAACAATTAATGTCTTGGTTAGTTCACAGCTCGCTGCAAAATCCTCTGGTTTATCTGCTTTTCGGTTCTTTGTGAGTTGAATGTTGTCCCCATCAAACACACTACATTGTTTAGACCACTAATGAAGGGAATCTCCGCTTTACTTTTGTATTTCAGAGTTTTAGAGGTATTGTAGCTGTTTTTAAGAGCACTATATAGATTTTTTTAATTGACTACAGAATGAAGGATGTTGGGTATAAATGGTAGATTCTATTCTTTATAATTAAATTGCCTTTTTGTCCAGTTAATGGAACTGATGAGTTGAATGGTCTCTTATTTGTAGGTGAACACACTGGATTTGCTACTCAGGCTCAGAGTTCTGTCTTTTTTTTCATTTGGGTGTTAATTTATTGACAGTCAGGCCTGTGTGTTCTTACTTAAAATGTTTTCATGAACGTGCTGAAAAAAAGTAAACAGCTATTTGACTTAAGGTCTGACTCATGGCAGCTTGTTTAAAATAAAAAATGTGACTTTTTTTCCTTGTTTTGACTGGCAAATTTGTGATTGTGTGTAATTATTTCACAACAATGTTGCATGTAAATAAAAAAACTTTTAATAAAACGTCTGTACTTATTCACAACAAACTTGAAACTTTAACATTAAAATTGGACATAAAATCTTTAAAAAACTCAACACAAACCAGCAAACCTCACAGAAACCGTCAAAAGACCCTCACGAAAATGCACAACTGCAGGTTCTTCAGATTTTTGGTGTTAATTGAAGTGATTCAAACTGGTCCAGCTTTACTGTAAAACTTTCTATCTAAAAAAGGAAGTAACATGTGCATTAACTTGCTGGACTTATCAGTCTGCCTGGTGCGACAGCAGCATCTGCTGCAGACAGTCTGTAGCGCCACAGCTGGACGGCTCCTCGTGACCCAGAAACAAAAGCCTCTGATAGCTGGCATGCGGGGCCTCGCACAGGATCCTGAAACGGGTGAAGCAGACATGCTGGTGACAGCAGCTCATTTATAATAAATCGGTTTATATGTGATCCTAAGTTATGAGGAGTTATGAGATGGCTGCTTTACCAGTCGTATATATCCTCTGTTGTGGGGTCCGGGTTCTCCTGCACCCACTGACCGATGGACCACATCCTCAGGACGTTACTGTTGGAGACACCTTGGCTGTCCTGGTCTGCCTCTGCATGCGTGTTGGGAATGTCTTCGTAGCACAGGAAGTAGCTGGAATGAGCACAAACGCAGCAGGAAAACCAGCTGATGGTATGAGCAGCTTTAGGACTGAGTAATGCAGCTTTTTCATTCAGACTAACTAGTCGGCGTTATGGTCCGCTTTGTCACGCGTGTCTTCCCCGTCTCCATCCGGATCTCCATCCGCCTGGTGCTGCTCATCACCGAGGGTCTCTACGTTCCAGCGCATGCGTTTGTACAGCCCGGTGTTGACCCGGGCCAGGTATGGCGTCGGCTTGCAGTAACGGAAAATGGTCAGCTTCAGCTGGCCGAGCTGGCTCTGACCGATGCAGAAGTGAGACACGCTGGAAGGAAGAGTGCAAACAATAAAAGAACATGTGCTAGTCAGAAGAAAAACAACGAAAATGCAAATTAATGACAGAACAGCTTCTCAACTGGGAATGTGAACATGGAATGTGTACTTGTTGGGCTCAGTCTCATCCAAACTGAGAAGGTTGTGGCTGGCGTAGGTCACCACCAGCTGCTCCAGCCTGTCACACAGCTGCTGAGAGAAGTCCAACAGCTGTACACACACAGACACACAAGGAGAACAAGTTTTAACTCATGAAAGTTCAGTTCATCAAACACTCGGACATGATGCAACTGTGTGTAATCCTTAACCAACCAGCAATGGCTGAAGGGGGGCGGCTGTTTTTTAGCCTTCATCTGTATCATGATTATTTGGGAACAAATAAAGGTATATTTATTTTTCACACATACAGAGCAACAATCTTACAATATAACAATTAAAAACTCAAGGTACAGTTAAGGAATAAGTGAATCATTTACTAAAAAGCATGAGGAGTAATTACCAGAGAATTTTCCTGTTTAAACCATAAAATGGGTAAAGAATCAAATAAGTGAATTTTGGTTGCTAGATTTTCTTGCAAGATTTTTTTAAGCCACAGTATAAACTAATACAATTTGCAAAAGTTGACCTTTACAAATCCCAAACTATTTTCATGGCCACGTACTAACTGTACACAGTTTTTGTAAATGTAGTTATTAGATTAGATTACCTCTTGGACCACTTCTGGGTTTAGATCAAGGGTGTCTGACTCATTTTAGTTCAGAAGCCACATTCAGCGCAATCTGATCTCCAGTAAAAATAATGGAATAAACTATAATGACTAATGATGATCATCTTCTGATTTGTGTGCATAGATGTACAAGTATTTTTTTTTAAACTAATCGTATTGAAAACCTGGAATTCTTTGAGGGAAATAAGTGCATATTCAAACACATTGTGTCACAGTTACATTTATATATTTTAAAATATTTTAAATATATATTTTATATTAATTTTTTACGTATTTATAAGCTTACACATGCATTACGTTTTACAGATCACACTGGATCTGCAAAACACTTAATCAGAGGAATCTGAAAAAAATACGATATTTCATCATATATATATGAAAATAAGTTTTAAATATCAATAAGTTAGGCTACTACAAATGTACATATATGTACTTTGTACAATTCTGACCACCTGAACAGCATCAGAGAGACATCTAAAACCTACAAGACACTATCCCTAGAGAACTGGAGTTGTTGATCCCCGTTCAGGTCTTCCTGTAACATTTTACCTTTGGACAAACATCAATAGGCACGTGGTTGTATTGTAATATGCTGCTTCTGGCTGTGGATTCCAGGTAGTTAAAGAAAGGCTGACAGGTGTTCAGGAGGCTACAGACTGCATTCACAAGAGGCTCTGTCTCTAGATGCTTCTGCCTGCAAAAACACAGATAAACAAAACAAAAACTTCATAAATACAAAGCATTATCCAGGTGTGATACGTTTATTCCCAATAACCAGGCACCTACCCACTAACTAAGCGGTCATGTAAGGTATGAGCTTTACTAAGAAAGAACTGGAGCTGCAGCTGGATGGAGTGAAGGTGCCTCTCCTTCCGTCGGGCTTCCAGGCAGCTGCAGAACGCAGGACCACCGCAGGGGGGCGCCAGAGCGACGTCAGCCAGCAACAGCAGCGGCTCCTCATCGTCTGAAGCGCACATCAACAAATTCCCATTACTTCAAGAAAAAACGGAAGAAGCAGCTCTACCCATCTTTTTCATTTTAAAATAAACAATAATGTTAACACAGGTATTCAAATCTTTTGTGCCTTAAGGTTGAGTCATTTGGTTGGGTTTTAACAATGTTGTAAAGTCAAATATGAGCTGTTAAAAAATGTAACAATTCAAGCAATACATCTTTTTGTTAAAATCTACATATATATATAGCGCTTTCAAGGCATAAAGCAACACAAAGTGTTGCAGACATGCAGGACATATTAACTGACCTCTGTGCCCGGACTTCACCGGACTTTCAGTGCAGTCTGACCCGCATCTCACGCCTTCATGCAGCGCCTCCCAAAACTCCGACTGACCTGCTGGGGAATTACCAAGCGGGAGCTCAAGTTGATCTTCAGTTTCTGTCATGTTGTCTCCTGGTGATGTTGTTGGTTGGGGTTATTTATGAAACCTGTAACAATTAAAACTATTAACACCAGTTATTGTTGGTGCTGTCTTCTTTGCTACATAACGAGACAACTTTAATCTAACTGCTAAATCATGACTATGCTAATGAGCTAGCTAACCGTAGCGACGCCTAAGATTTATCAGAATATTAAATCACCTGTAAAAAGTTGGGCACGTTTTGAAAAGCATTTATTACATATGAAACTATATTGTAATTACACTTATATCCATGTTGTCGCAAGCTGGTTGTAACGTTTTAACATTAGCAAGCTAACTGCGAGTACAACATTGTCGTTACCTTGCGTCGTTGTCCTCTGAGCTCTGATGCAGGCGACGTTCCGCATCTGGGCCGTATTCCTAAAAGAAAATCTAAATAAGTTTAAATATTAAATAGAGAGAAAGATTTAAAAGGTTAGTCTATAAAGAAACATTGCCTTTGCATGTACTAAAAGCTCAATTACAAGATCTATTTGTATTAGCAGATGCTTTTGTTTGAAGTTTGTGGAATTTATTTTTGTGACTGTTCAGGGTCAAAGGTCGACGGTGATAAAGTCATTGTCTTTTTTTAAGTGTTTGTTTTCTTTTTGTTCTTTTTACATTTTTCTTCATCTTATTTATTTATTTTTTTACTGTATCTGTTTGTTGGAAATATTTTATCGGTGCATTCGTTCTGCTCCCAAAAATTGTTCTGCACTTTGATCAACTTTGTTTGAAAGAAAAGAAAAATAAATAGTCTTTCTTTTAACAAACCTAACCCTGTGTGCCTATAGGCCAGCAATGCTGTTTTATATAACAAAGCAGATCTTAATATGAGGGATTGGATCATTTGGGGCTCTTGGATGTAAAGTTGTCAGCTTACAGTATGTTTTCTCACTCTTTTAGACTGCTTCCACAAAGGAAAGAAGTTTGCATGTCTTGCGTCAGCAGAAGTTAGCTGACTTTGAGTTCTGCAATATTATAAGTTATTATCTGCTCATTTCTTTCATATCATATGTATTAAGTAAAATACATGCATTTATTTGAAAGGTTGGGAAGGGGGTTAAAAAAACAAAACAAATGCATCTCCGGTGATTGCAACATATAGCTATCTCAATAATGACATATCAGTCACTAAATGTGTCTTTACAGACACATCTGTAGGCGTGCTGACGCCATTTGTTGCCCAGCTTACATCTCTGCTGCGGGCAGCATGTTTATTTGCATATAGCCAAGTGATAGCTCAAGATGAATGTGGGTACACGTATAAGTGCCGTCTAATTGTGATTGGATCATCCAAGGTGCCAGGTCTCAACTGCCTCTTTTTCATTGTTAAATTACTCTAAATGACAGAGATTTAGTAAGTCTGTCTGAGGAAAACAGTTAAAATGCTCTTACTGAAGGGTAATGAGACTTACAGATTAGAAGATTGTGTTACCTTATCATGCACGTTGAAAGGACATTGCATGAAGACTAATATCAGATATACATTTATAGCCTAAAAGCCTAAATAAAATGGGAAAATAAGCATTTTCATAAATAGGCTGAAAATCTGTGTAAAACTCATTTTGACTGTTTGTAGTACAATTATAAAAGAACATAAAAAACATAAAATGGATGATAAAATTTGAATTAAAAATGGTCATGCTTCATTTCACAGAAAGTTGAAATCATATGTTTACAAACTGTGAGAGGCGATTTTGTTTATTGGTCAGATTTTCACTCAAGTGGTCACCACCTAATCCTCATCTCATTGAGCAGTTCTGGTACCAGCTTCTAGACACATCAGAGGAAATGCAAAGCTTGTCTGCATGGAAACCAGAGAAAGAGGACTCAGCTCTTAGAGACAAACAATCAGGACTGTGGAGCTGTTTGACCACAGAGACGTGGCTGGGAAAGAAAGGAGAAGCATTCAACCCAAAGACGCCATTCTCATGTTCATACATGATGAGTGATATTGCTTTGGGTTTGTTTTTTAGTCAGTGGGCCAAACACACATGTATGAGTCAAACTGCATGTTGAAAAAGATGACTTTCCTGAAAGTCAGACAAAAAATCTAAATCTCTAAACAAAAGATGTGGCACTGAGATAATGAAAAAGTGTTGAATGAATTAAAATTTGTAATGTGTTTTTCATTTATTTTCTGTACGGCTTAATACCATTTAGGGTCACAGGAGGCTAGGGTACATCCCAGTAATGAGCAGGCGAGAGGTGGGGTACACCATGGACACGTCGCCAGTCCATCACATGGGCCAATACAGAGAGACAAACAACCACTCACACACACTCACTTCTACTGGGAATCTAGAGTGACTAATAAACCTATCATGCATGTCTTTGGACAAAAAAATTAAACATTTTGGGATTTTTTACTCAGATTTCTCGTTAAAAGCTCAAAGTATCACTAAGTCATTGATTATGTATACGCTTTGCACAAAATGTTACAGGATACTTGACTTTCTGTATGATGTCAGAATGAACCTAAAATGTACTATAACCTTTATTCATGAGCTCACTTTCGCTTTCTCTGTGCTTCAATGCACACATTCATCTGTTCAATGTAAAAAAAATACTGAAAGGTTTCTGAACAATGAATTGTTCACGAAATGTTCTGTTGCAGCGAAAGCTTGGATCTACTACTACTACTGTCATTTAGCAGACGCTTTTATCCAAAGCGCCTTACATTTAAGAGAACGACACAAGCATAAAATCAAACAGTAGCATACAGCATGAACAGGTGGACTGCTAGTCGTCCATGTAGTTATGCCAAGTGCTAAGATCGTGCTAAGTGCGTTTTTTTCTAAACATCTAAACAATCCTCTGTATCACACAGATAACATTCACACATTATCAGACCGAGGTGGCACCCAGAATATCATGTTATTGATGTATTGCGATTTTTTCTTGATGTTGCACACCCAGCTGTTGTCAGGATTCCTTACAATGAATAGTATGATATGGAGGAATTACCTGCTTAAATGCTTTACATTTATGAGATAATATCAGAGTAACATGAAAGTTTTTTGTGCTTTGTAAACTTCACCTAAAAGCTGAATATCCCTAACATATTGTGAGTAGTGTAAATTTGCCTTTAGATGAAGTAGTGGATAGTAAAATACAGGTGAAATAACAAGTGTTGTTCAGTCATGACTCAGCTATTTACGTGATCGTTAGACGTGCGTGGGCAGATTTTTGTGGCATGTACAGGGTGCAGTTTGTATCGCAAAGGGTCAGGTTACTCTCTTCCTTCTTCCTTCTTCCTCCTGCCACATTTTCATCATGCAAATTAGTTATGCAAATACGGCTCAGTTCATCTTTTTCAAATCTAGATCTCGTACTAGAATAGAAAATGGCTGTAGTATAAGTTCAGCTCACTGTCTACCGAAACATGAAGAGTTTGTATTTTTTTCTGTCTCCAACAGTGGATTTTAATGAGGCTTTATTATTTACTCTGATAGGAGTAATTCAGATATTAGATAAAACATCTGGTCATATTTTATAGGCAAATTCTCTCGTAGTGGAGTTGTAAAAGTGGCACACAGTTGTGAAGTTCAAAGTTTATAAATTATTTTGTTTTGCAAATTAAAAACTGAGAAGTGCAGCGTTCAAAAGCACTCAGCCCCCCTGACTCTATACTTCGGGGATCCACCTTTTCCAGCAAATCTTCCGGGGAATGTCGCTACTAGCTTGCACATATGGACACAGACATTTCTGCTAAGTTTTCTTTGCTAAACAGCTCAAGCTCAGTCAAATAAGACCCAGTTTTTGTTAACTTTTCAGGTGTTGCCACAGATTCTGGACTGGATTCAGGTCCGGACCTGGACTGGGCCGTTCTAACATGTGAACATGTTTTGTGTAAAACCAGTCCACTGTACTCCTGGCTTCATGTTTAGGGTCGTTGTCCTGCTGGAAGGTGAACCTCCGACCCAGTCTCAAGTCTTTTGCAGACTCCAACAGGTTTTTTCCTCCATGATTGCCCTGTATTTGGCTCCATCCATCTTCCCATCAACTCTGACCGTCCCCAAGGTCCCTGCTGAAGAGAAGCACTACCAGAGCATGATGCTGCCACCGCCATGTCTGACAGTAGGGACGCTGTGCTCAGAGTCATGTGCAGGGTTAGTTCTCCACACAGTGTGTTGCTTTTAGGCCAAAAAGTTCCATTTTGGTCTCATCTGACCACAGCACCTCCCTCCACATGCTTCCTGTGTCTCCCACACGACTTCGGGCAAACTACAAACATTACTTTTCTTGGTTTTATCTCAGTAGCTGCATTTTGCAATTCTTCCAGAAAGGCCAGATTTGTGCACAGCTAATAGTTGTCCTGTGTAGATTCCCAGTCTCAACTGTGGATCTCTTCAGTCTGTCCATGGGCCTTTTGGCTGCATCTCTGGCTAATGTTCTCCTTTTAGGAGTAGGTTTAGGTGGATGTCCTTGCCTTGTCAGGTTTGCAGTTTACTGTACTATCCATTTCTGGACGATGGATTGAACGGTGTTCAGTGAGATGTTCAAAGCTTGGGAAACAATTTTATAGCCTTATTCTGCTTTAAACGTCTCCACAACTTTATCCTTGGCCTGTTTGGTGTGTTCTTTAGGCTTCATGATGCTGTTTGCTCCCCAATATTCTCTTAACAAACCTCTGAGGCTGTAGCAGAACAGCTGTATTTGTACTGAGATCAGATTACACACACAGACTCTGTAGTCATCAGGTCATCATTCAGTCATTTAACAATCATCAGGAAACTTCTGAAGGCAACTGAATGCACTCAGAGAAAAGAAGGCTGATACTTTTGCACACTGCATTTTTCACGTTTTTATTTGTAAAAAGAAAAAAGAATAAATTCATGTGTAATTTTCTTTGAATTTCTTTGTGTGCCACTTTGTGTTGGTCTTTCACATAAAATTCTCGTAAATAGAAATTATACCCAAGTTGAACAACATGTAAGCAGAAATGATTTATCTGATCAATAAAGTAGTCTGATGTTAAATGAACATCACTTTTAAAAATCTTTTTGAATTTTGTTTTAAAAAACTTGACATACAAGAAAAAAGGAAAAAAAGAAAACATTAGCAGCAGCAACTTTAATGTACCATAACACAAAAGACCAGCGTTTCAGTCAAAAAAGTAGGCCTACATCAGGTTAAGAGAAATAAATAAAAAATGTTAAAAATAGGACAAGTTTTAAACCTTTTTTTGTTTGTTTCTCCACTGTTGAAGACATGTGTTCTGTGTAAATGAATTCAGTGATGTTTGGGCCTGTTTTGACAGAGCTTGGATTAAAATTTTTGTCTCATCTCATCTGTACAACCAAACAAATCTTTCTGGCTCAAAGAAAAATTGGGATAGATGATATCCAGCCAACACATCCAACAGTTGGCTCAGCAGAAGTTGACAACTGGCGCTGGGTTGGGTCACGTGACACACCCGGGCGCGACCCCGCCGTCAAGCGCTGGACCAATGAACGCCCCGGCGCGTCGGGAGCGCGCGCTCCAGTCTTGTGCAGTGTGCGCTGCTGCGGCTCAGCGTCAGTTACCCGCTGCCCGACTCTCTGCAGACTCAGCATACGCCCTTCTCCTGAACCAAAACAAAGAAAGTCGCGTTTCCTTTGGCTAATTTTTTACTCTAACCGGCGGGACATTTAACGGACAGTTCCGGTTTTTATCGTGTTTGGTGTTGACTGTGAGCGGCTCGTGAGGGACTGACAGGCGGCTTCTCTTTTTGTAAGGCATGTGACACAGATGGGAGACTGAGGCGTGTTCGTGGTTCACGGATGTCACCGGGAAACTCAGAGAGCAGGAAGGGCTTTTCCCACCCGGCTGTGCGTCCACCCTGGAAGCGGCTCCGGCTCCGGCTCCGGCTTCAGCCGCACGCTGCTGGCGGCTTCCACCGGGCTCTCAGCTAGCTGTTGCACGGTACGCACCCACAGAGGATGGACAATGAGTCTGGAGCTCAGTAGTTTCTTTTTAAAAAAATGTTGTTTAGCAAATGACTTGTTTTGAAAAGAAGAAAGAAAAAAACCAAATAACCCGGCTAGTGAGTGGACGTGTTAATTTTTGCTAGGAGGAGGGCTAACGCTGGTCAAACAAACGGGGAGGATCAGTTCAGGCTCGGCCAGGCAAGCCAACAATGCGGATTACCTCTTTGTGTTAACCGGCTGCATAAAGTTGAGACAAAACTCCAAGGACGGAGAGTCGGTGCTTCCCCTGTCATCGGTTTATTGTCTCATAAAAGAGACAGCGTGCAGATCTGAGGGGATAATCCTCCACGTGGATACACTGTCTGAAACTGCATCCAGACTGAAAGCGAGTGAGGACAACTATGGCGAACGACTGTGTCCAAGTAAGTGAGCGCAGCTGGATGTCCTGTAACCTGCTCTCACGAGTCTCTGCCATATCTGCAGTGTTTTATGTTAAATCTAACACCTCAAATAACATCTTAAAACTATATGTAATGATTAAAATGCATGCCAAATTTTCATTTTACTTGAATATTAATCGTGGGTTCTATTTTCTAAGTTGTGAATCATTTTAAAGACAACTTATGATGAATAAATGCTCCATATGTTTTTAAAAAATCAACCAATTGCTGCAGTTTCTGTGTGATGGTTGGCCTTTTGGGGTGGATGGTGATTATATTTAGTTTGCACATTTAAGCCTATTAAACTTGAACTAAACTGCTTGGTTTATGTGTGACGAGGCACTTGATGTGCAAACAGAGCTCCTGAAACTCTTTTTGTGTGTCCTATATTTAGCGTTGTTTGTCCTACTTGTGCTGTTGTAGTTTTGTTAACAGATGTAAAGGGCAAAAGCAGGCACAATACTGGTATTTGGTGTAAAACATAAGCCAACTCCCCGGTGTGCATCACTTGTTTAGGAAAGCACTACCAAGGCTGGAAAACTGCTTACATTTGTGTTTTGCATGGAGTAGTTGTGTGTTGTTAAAACAAACTCAGTTTCTTGTTAAGCCAATAAGTTATTTGCTTCAGAGTCGTCTGGTTTGGTTTGACATCATCAGACGTGTTTTTACAGTCATTTTTCAAAGGTTAAGAGGAAGATGAACATCGAAGTTTGTGCTATTAAACAGGATGTTAAACTTTGACATTTAAGTGAGTGTGGAATTGCACTGTCTTCAGGTGTTACAGGTTATTAAGTTGTCAAAGATCATACAATCCTGTTTGCAGGTTAGGAGTATGGATGTCATTTAACATATTGTTAGAAGGCGTCAGTGTAATTTATTATTAGAAGGAGCCCAGCTAGGTAGAGGAATGCTTGTAAACATGAGAGACAGGAACGAGAAACATAATGGGCTGGGAAAGCAGAGTGAGCTCATGCCATTAGAAAATGCTGACAGCGTTTCAGGTGTGTGATTCAGTTTTATGTTTGAATCAACTAAGTTATGAGACGTATAATATGATGAATTAAAAAACAGCAGATGTGTTTTCCGTGTTATATACCTTTCTTTCCTCATTTTTCACCCAAACATCAGTTGAGTATAAATGTTAATAAGCGGGAATATTACTTTGATCTGGTGGCAGCATGTTTGGAAAAAGCTATTTTCCTGTTATTCCACCCTAAATGCATGCTGTAATGTGAGTACAGCTCAAATCATATGAAATAAAAACTGTTAAAACTGGACTAACTGGACCCTCAGGTAATGTGGATGGAAGAAGTCAAATGAGTCCTGCATGTATGCACTGGACTAGACTGAAATCACACATAACTGCTCTATAAACATCCACACTAATCAGTATGTAAAGCACAAACGTTTATTCATACAATCACTTTCCCAATAAAAGTTTTTTATTTCCTCTGTCAGACTACTGAACGCATCACAAATTGTGAATGAATAGTATTAAAGCCCCGTTTGTTTCCACAAAGTCTTAGTACAGGATGAGATGCAATGCATTATTTTTGTATTTCCACTGGGAAAAACTGGAAGGTTACCAGTATCTCTTATTTGTCCCACTTTTTTGGAACTCTCCATTCGGACCCTCATCTAATAAATCCAACCCCAAAAGGGTTGAGCCTGACACACTGTAATCTGTCCATTGGTTGAACGAGTCATCACTTTATGTGTGAATCCGCACTGAGAACAGATTCATGAAAACAATATTGAGTTTTTTAATTTTCTTTTTTTAAGTTTAAAGATAACTCAATTACAGTATTATCCATGCACTCTGGTACGCATGGTCAGGTTAACTTAACTGTCCATGTACCTGAGTGTAAAATGCGTCAGGAGAAAATGTTGTGTGTGTGAGCAAGTCTGTTTCAGCTGGAGTTATCCTAACGTGTCTGTTGGTAAAGGAGGAACACCCTTTCTCAGAGTTTTCTTGTGGAACTGGTTTTGGTGACGCTGCCTAGTTTTTAGCTGAGAAATGGCTTCAAGCTCATCTGTGTTTGACTGTGATGAACATTTTCCCTCTTTTCTGAGTGTTACATGTAGCTGATGTCGGCTCAGGCAGACATGAGGTGAGAATTGGGTCTTTATTTTACTCCCAGTTATGTTATTGTTGAACTTGTTTTCAGACACAAGCAGCCAACTGATAACTTCATTTTAGTCGGCCTATTCAGCTCCCTGTGGAACAACTGAAGGATTTACAAGATTGGCGGACTTTGATGTGCAGAACCGATGGAGTTCCCCTTTTAAGTTTTCATGATTGTAGATATGAGGCGGGCGGTGTAGCTCCACACCCTCCCACGGCTGGTTGCCCCCACAGGAAGAGCAAATCAAACAGCCCCAGTAGAAGCCCGAACCCAACTGCATCACACTTCCTCATAAAGGTTAGAGGGGAGACAAGAATGGAACAGAGGGGGGATGTGTCCTTTTATCGTACAGTACTTGAGGGCATCATGCTGGTTGTTTGCTTATGTAACAGATTTTTTGCATGGCTGAAAAATCCCAGAGTTGGATTTTTGCTAAATGTACATGTTCAGGTTCTCAAACATAGAGATAACAAATGACAAACAAAGAGACTCCAGGGACCACATAGGAATACTTCCCATAAGCCTTACCATGACGTAAGGAGACAGTTATGCACACAAAGTGTTTTTTTCTTCTCCCCAGTGCTGCCTTGAGGCCATCCAGACAGACACGATCCGCAATAATACATCACCAAACTCATGAGCAACTGGGGGCTTGGAGAACTATTCTCATTTATTTTCAAGTCAGAAATCTCTGTTTCATAAAACAATGTTCCCTAACAGGAGTCCTCGTCATGTGATGCATGAATACTACTATATATAGGCATCATAAGCTCCGTCTGACTCTGGACTTAACTCTTTATCTTATCTGACTTAAGGGATGCAGAACACCATTACCAGTTCTGTAAGTGAATTTCTAGTGATGAAAACGGGAGGTTTATTCCTTTGCATTTCAGCAAAGTTGGCAAAATAAACCAGTGTGAGAGGGATGCGTATCAATATCAACAAGCAAAAAGAGCAAAGCTGTCGCATTACAAGTGTTTTCACCACTTCTAGTGGCTGGGATCCAAGTCCTTCCCTCTTCTGTTTTGGCTCAATGCACATTTAATGTGTTTACAGCCGTTCTACGACTGAGATAAAGCAGCGTGTTGCAGAAGAGCGGTAAAGCTGCCACGCCTAATGTACTCTGCACTCCTGGGCTTGTTTTACTTTTCCTTCTAATTCGATTTGCCATTTGATGCTAACGTCCGAGTTTCTAGTTTAAAGACTTGGATGTTGCTCCTCGCTTGTAAGTTGCATCAGATAAAGGTGGTCTGAGAGACTAAATGTACCAGTTTGACTAGAACTCTATTGGTAAACTGAGATGATTTGGCAGCTTTGGCTTTTCTTATGTCGTAGTATATTTTGGTGTTTTTGGATCACTGCAGAGTAAAAAAATGATGTTTTATGACAGATTGAGTGACTTAAACAGGCGTTTTTCACTGTTTAGCAGAATATAGCCTTGATAAAATAACAGTTGGATGATAATGATAATTCGACGGTGCAAAAGTTCAACTTCTCCCTTTGATTCCTGTCTGGCATGGATACATTTTGAAAAATGTATCTCTAGTGATCTTTCAGGCCGTCACTGAGACAAAGAAACTTTCTTTTTCAGAGTTTGGGAAGTTTCCCGACGTTTCTCAGCTGGACATTGACGTTTGAAACATTCAGCATGGTTGGCCTTTTGACACGCAGCGCTGTTGTTGGATTGTTGCCATTCAGATGGGAGTGAGGCTCTGATAGGGCACGAGGGTGGAGGTTACTGGGCAGAGGGGAGGGCAGGGCTACAGGGTGCTGTGTGCATGAAGAAGCCATGCAGCCGCTCTAGTACAATAGGTCCTATTGTCTGACAGCCGCAGCCCAGATCACGTTCAGTTCACTGTGAGTTCATTTCCCCGTTTCCTGACCGGACACCATCGCCAACCAGCCAGCCCCAGAGCAGGTTTAGTTGAGTTTAGTTGTGGGACGTCATCGGTGGTGTAAATTGAAATCCTGCATGCTTTTAAACTGCGCCTGCCCTGCAGCAGCTGGTGCACGCCAGCGATCCTCTCCCCCGCTTCGGCTCTGCTTTTATCTGCCTCTAACATCTCGCCTTGTTATGTGCAAGCATCCCATAATTCTCATGACCTCATAGCAATGCACCCCTGCATTCCAGCTTCGGATGGACCCCTCCTCCTCCCCGCACATGCAAACACAGGCCAAAGCCTTCATCGCTTGGCTCACGCTCTGTCAGGATGTCCCCCTGTCAGCCTTGACCAGTGATCTCCACTGGTGTGCACACTGGGTGGGCTGGAAAAGCAGAGATCAGGAAGCCAATGGTTCAGGGTGGATCATTGGTGGAGCCGATGTTTTGCTGCCATCGTTTGGTTTTTACCCCTTCAGATTAGGGCTGGGCGAATGAACGATTTGTCTTATCTTTTTAATTGTTTCCTTAATCACGACACATAGTAATATATATCTAGATATACATTTTTTGGTCAAGTAAACAAAGAGACTGTTCAAGTTTATGGCCTTGAATGCTAAATGCACTTTTATTTAGGAACAGAAGCACATTAAAATATTTTACCTAAATTAAAGTATATGTCTATTAAAATAATGAAAAATAATTGAAATGACCATAACAAGGATACAGTTGTGAAAATTCTATGAAAAGAGGTATTTTTAAATCAAAACAAGCTAATTGATATAAACAATATTTCCTTAATCTCCATCTTTTGTGACAAAGTCTCTATATATATGAAAATCTCACTACATTGCCCAGCTCTACTTCAGATGCTGAAGTTTTGTCTCCATGTCACAGCTTCTGATGCAGTGATTCCTCCTCTGCTCTGTGTGGCCTGGCGTGTGACATAATTTGACCCTTGACCCGCCCTGATGATGGCAGTGAGCGGAGCCCCTGGGCTGCATGCATCGATCCCAGCTCCATCGCTGCTCTGCTTTGCTGTTTAAACAGCCGCTCGGTTAAGCTGAAGCTGGATGGCTGACGGTTTTAATGTGTTAGATGTGTGAAAAGTCCATCTCTGTAACAGGAGGTCGAGCCGCTGAGGGAATGCTGGGTTTGGTTGTAGGTCAATGGTGGTTTTGTTCATTTTAAAAAGGAATAATTGAACCAGTGAGCAAGGCAGGCAAAATATTTTACGCCTTGTTGTGCTTCTGCTGAGGCATTTTTAGGTAGAGATGAATCAGCAAAGGGCATTATGCTGTAATCTCTGTGGGGATGGTTAAGCCGACACAGTTTTGAAGCTGTAATAAAAGGAGTAATAATCAGCAACAACATGTTTTTATCAGGATTTAATGTTAAATATGCGATCTTAGGGCCTGATTCCAGGAGGGCAGGAACTCTGATGTTTTTGTTTGTTTGTTTTCTCCTCATAGCCTTAATTCCTGGCTGCTTCTCATGCTGCCAGGCCTGTGTTCACATTCTTCTGCATACATTACTGAGGCGATTCAGTCATTATTTCCCCTACAGCAGGGGGTCAGCTGGTAAACACTTCATTAACAAAGCAATATTGAACTACTAAACTTGGCTTAATTCATGTGGAAGAAAGAACAAGTACTAATACTGTTATTCAGTCAGAGTAACTTGTATTAATCAAAATAACACTGAGTGTAGTTGTTTAATTAATCTTTGTTAGGGATTATGAGCATACCTAACAACAGTGCTTTCTCAACTAAACGGTTCTTAAATCTGATTGATGTATTAAACCATAATCCGGTTTAACTTTAGTAGGACATGAGAATTAGTGCTTAAAGTAGTCTCAGTATTGTCTTCACCACTTGTTTCCAGGCTTAATTAATTTCACTCTCACCAAGTAAAAAAAAACCCTCTGGTGCTTTCAGGGCTCAAAACATAGAAGTAAAGGTGAGTAGTAAAGAAAACATTTTACAGTCATCCATCATTCATAGAGAGACCAGAATGTGAGGAAATGCTGACATGAAGCGTGAGCTGCAATGGGATGTTTCAGGGCTAAAATGAGGTGTAGGACTTGTTCGTATCATATGACTCATGAAACCACTGGAGTTAAAGGAGGGTCACTGAGACAGTTGATTGATGACCTTTATGACTGTTTAAATACGTGTTTATGAATCATTAAAGCTTTTTAACAGTTTGTGGAGCAGATTAAAACAGGTGTTTCTTTCTCTTTTTTTTATTATTATATTTTTATTACTTTTTTCATGCAACTTGATGTAACTGGTTACTCTCTATCTTACTTCACAACTGTGCGAAGATTTTATACCATTATTTGTAAATACACTACTTTTACATCACTGACACATACATACACACACACACATATATATAATTTATTTCATAAATAAAAAGACTTACTGCCTATACACTCACTTATTATTAAGCTCACTTATTAAACAGTAAATAATATTTACCACAGCAGGCAGTACAAACATTAGAAAGCCAAAGAAACACAATTTAAACCAGTTAAAAATACCTAATTAGAAGTGAGAAGAAACCGATTAAATAAAGTTCTGACAACCAGCAGAGCTGCAGGCTGCTGCATGATCATCTCCATCTCACAGGGTGAATTAAAATATGTAACAGCTGCAGGAACAAAAGAGCTTCCCTGCTCAGCAGAGCATTAAGCGTCACTGGTCGCTCACTGGAAGAGTCTCTGAGTACTGTAGTGTTTTTAGTTTTCACCCATCTCCTCCAGAGTGACAGTAACACACCCAGCACTCTTGATCAACTGGTTGATCATAGTTTAGTTAACAAAACAACATACAGATGAAAGTAGACGGTGGCTTGATCAAATATATTTAGAAGCCCAGAGCTGATTTTAGAGGAGCTGAGTTTCCTTAGAAAGAAAAGTTTAGACAGGTTCTCTCCATTAAAACTCCAGTGTTCACTGAGTTTACCGTCCAAATAAATGAATACGACCCAACAGCAGGTATCTGTTGGTTGTCACTTTCTGAGATCAATCCTCAGTTATTTGGTCTTTCTTCCCAACATTCAGCTTTAAGAAATCTGATCCACATTTCTAAGGAAATATGTCTTCTGTTGTTCAGCCTGTTTAAAATTTCTCCCATGAACGTTGCGAGGCAGCAGCAGTTGTGAGTGTAAGGTGATCCACCATGTTGTCTTTCCCTCCCTCCTTTCTCTTGCAGCCTCTCCTGCTATCTCTCCTCCTGCTGTCCAGGCTGTGCGCCAGCTGCCCCCCCCCCCTCTCTCTGCAGCCCTCCCTCTGTTTACCACCGCAGCGGCTGGGTCTCCACAGCCGCTTCCACTGGGGAGTAATTAGTTAGAAGACTTTTTACTTTAAGTAAAAAAGTTGCTGTCTATCAGCATGAAGCCAAGCAGACTAAACATTTGTAAGCTAAAATTAGATTAAGCAAAGTTCTGGTGTTTTTTTTTAACTTGCAAAGCTTTTTTTTGGGCCAAAATACTCAAATGCACTAAAATACAAGGGATGTACGTGGAATAATCAGTCTTCCTGTCATTTCACCTTGTTTGTTTATGATGTTGCAACAATTCTGAAAATAAAATACTTAAACCAGAAGATCTTTAGCTCGTCATGTCGGTGTTTGGTCCACAAACCATACATCGTGTGTTTTTCATGTTTTGCTCCAAGTTGACGAGTAGTCAGTTGTTACATCTAAACGTCTTATCAGAGTTTGTGTAGACAGTTTGGGTGTGTCTGTGTGCTTTATTTTGTGCGTCATAAGCAGACAGTTTGACTTATAGGATATGAATAGGTTACAGAGTTATTAAAGTCTCCCCACAGACAATCCCTCTCATTACAATGGGCCGGAGATCAAGTTGCCCTGATAGCGTTTGGCCTTCTGGGAGTTTTACCAGCGCGTGCACAAAACTGAACACATGGATGGTTAGATCTCCGGTCATAGCTGGCTGTCAGATTTACTGTTCGGTTTCTTATTGGTCACAAATTAGTCTGTTACATAAACAACACTTGGACGATTTAGCTCATTTAAAACTTGAAATATGTCACCTTCAACATGGAAATATGTTGGATATTTTGATTCATCAATGCTGGAGAGTCAGAGGGATTTCATAAGTAATAGCGCTGGATCTTGCCAAGCACATGAAACTTCATGCATAAAACCTAATTTCATCCGTCATATATTTGTATCATCATTGTGGGCAGTGGTCTGGGTTTGCACTTGCGGTGACTTGGTTCTGATTTGTTGACCACAAGAACTTTCCCGATCTTGGAGGCTGACTGAGGCAGCCCACGAAACATCTGGATTGAGGCAAACACACGTTATGCAGGGTATCTGTTGTTTAATTTTGCCTTGAGTGCATTGTTCAGCGATGTCATCTTAAACGTTTGATGTCGGTACCACAAACAGCTGCAGATAGAAAGTGAGTGAGCATAAAGTGGCTGTTTTGGCCGACTCTGTCGTCTTCATCCATCCGTTCATCCTCATTTCCAACCGGACTGGGAGAGTTTTCCTCATCGCTGTTCTCGCTGTCAATGCAATCAGGTTCAGAAAAGGCTGAACAATCGAGCCGCTCTACCGCTACATGGAGTCAAGAGACTGCTACGACCGAAATAGTCACTTCCCAGAATGCATTGCATTGTGTACTACAATGGGATTTTAACTTTTTTTTTACAATTAAAGAGGTAAAAATTTCATTTTTCTAGCAAAAAATAGGAAGCAATTTTAAAATCATGAAACTACTAAAAGCAAAATTAATGTGAAGCGTTTTCTTTTTCCCTCCACTAGAAAGCAGACATTGTAACTTTGCCGGAGCAGATCCGTCACTCAGCCACAGACAAAAAATGCATTTCCTATAATTCATGTAAATATCAAAGAAGTTACAACTATTATTGCCGTACTTTGTTAAGCTTCATGGCTTTCAAATGCTGTAATGTCTCATTAGCTTCATAGCCCTGCTGAAGTTTTCACAACAACTGGGAGATAAGATGACTCGTATATAACTAGAAGCACTCGGTCACATGAATCCATAAGGGCCCGATCCTTCAATGGTGAAGAATCCTTTTGACAAGTTCCTCTATCCGAATTACTTTGCTACTTCTGTCTTTTTCGTGAAGGAAAAGCCAAACAGCAAAAAATAATAAATATCATAGATATGAAGTTTCTGTTAATAAAATTATTTTCAAAACATATTAAACATGGGGCTCAGACAGGGAAAATCAGCAGCACTACCAGTTAGTAATCTTGTTACCAAAAAAGGAGCAACAAAAATATACCAGAGACAGCAAATGAAAATGATGGTGGCTGGCAAACTTTATTTATTCTTAAAGCGGCTCTATGCAGCATTATCATCGTCATAAAGCAGCTTGGAAGTAAGTATTTTGCTTGACTGACCTGTTCTGATGAAAAAGCGGACATTTCCTCCTCCATCGGGTCTCCCC
>JAVQJG010114502.1:0-10054 GCA_036024015.1 Craterocephalus amniculus | reverse complement strand
CCTCCCGATATCTCCGGCTACATGATGAATATCAAGAAAGTGTTCCAACATCTCAATCAACATGAGGGTGAGTAAACACATGAAGGCACATCATTCTGAGGGCGGAGTATCCCTTTAAGGACCAGCATGGCTGTGGGCTATGCAGTACAAAGGCTAACTCACAGAGGAGGTGCCATTCCTGCACAGCATTTCGTGATTTCTGGGTACTAAAGTTCAGATTTTCCACAGTTATCTCCTGCTTCCATTTGCTGCCTCTGATATGCAAAGTTGCTCACTGCAGCTTTACAAGACTGCTGCCGGTGCAGGCTTGAAAAAGCATGTTCAGGAAACTAGGTGTGAATGCATAACATGAAAGGCACAGCACATAAATGGATCAGCATGTCTGATCATTTCTGCATCCGTCGTGCATGTTTCATGAGGGGGATTTCTTAGGCTGAAGAATATTCCAATTATGGATTTTGGCATTATTTTGGCAACATGAAATTGTTCTAGGCCACATGTTGAGGACACTATAATTAACTGTTGACTACAAACTTGAATAGACCACATGCACTGCAGCAGTCGTCTGATCTGGACGTAATGTGAGGGGAAACTGTCACTTACTGCTTTGACCGTCTGTGGTCCATGCGGTGAAGCCTACCTCTTGCTTTGGTCTTACATAAGTCTGATGCCTGCAGCTTCAGCAAATGCCTGCAGCTTCAGCAAGCATTGCAAGATTTTTATCATTTATTCATTGTTTCTGATGATTTCCTCCATGTCATATGATGTTCTACTCACAAAAGATGCAATGTCATCACATTTCGAGTTGTGTGAATTAAAATAATAAGAATGAGATCTCAGCTACACTCTGGTATTGCAACTTTAAGATAAAGGCAAACTACCTGTCGTAGCATGTATGCAGTCTTGGTATCAGGCTTAAGCAAAGCTGCTTGCACTTTTAAAGTTAAGCTAAAGCTTGATATGTTTGTGTGTAATCCAGCACAAGCTATGGCAAACACTGGTCATTCGTATGTAATAACTTAAAGGATGTATGAAGGCAGAAAGTACTGCGAGATTTTATGATATTCCTCTTTTTCACTCATTCATTCATTCCGAAAGAACAGGTTGAACTTTTATCAAATGAGCCTTACCTCATTTAGTGACGCAAATCTTCAAGCCTAATAAGATTTCATGCTCTCAGTGAATTACAATTAGAGTCAGAAACAAAATCTGAAATATCCAGAGAGGCATGCAGAATGACAAGTATGAACAGTTTCCAAATCAAACGATGATAGAGTGGGAGGAAGGAGAGGGAAGTAATACAGAGGGATGGAGATGGAACCACAGAGAGGTGGAAAGAGAACAGTCTGCCATGTTGGCTGCCCTCCCTCCTCCTCCTCCTCTTCTTCCTCCTCCTCCTCTGGGGTCTAGAGGACATGTTTAACATTCTACTCGACTCCTCCTTCTCTCCTCTCATCCAGCCACAGCCTCAAGTCCCTGCTGCACTCTGGTTACTGATGGCCAGAGACGAGAGGAGAGGCACAGCAAATCCCTTAATCATGACCAGCACGGCATTGTTACTGCATTGTTGTTGCTGCCTTGTATGAACTCACTCTGCCCGAGCAAAATCTGACACCAGTTTGTCTATTTTTTTTTGGGGGGGGGGGGACTCTTTTCTCCCAAAAAAGTGTCTTGTTCAAAGACACTTGTCCTAAATGTGCAGCAACACATTTAGCGAAACACCAAACCTATAAAGATAAATGAATAGTCTTAAACATACATTTGGCAGGTGTAAAAGAAGAATTTCCCTTTGGTGGTCAGATATATATTTAAAGCAGGAAGAATTACATAATGGGGCATCAGAATGGTACAGCCTGGGCTGCAACAGTAAGTCAACAATGTGAATATACAAGTGGAAAATCCAGCATGCCTTTGACTGGACAAATACAGAAACACTCATCCACAGACCCATAGAGTATACACCAAATTGTAGTACATAACTATCACATACACTGTCTAAAGCACTAGTTTCCAAACTTTCTCAGCCACGACCCCCATAAGATATATATTTGTGTTGGTCACCCTCCATTCCACAATACCAATTATTAATTGCAAATCAGATGGGTCATCGTGCAGGATCCTCTAAATGTAAGGCTTGTAAATGGTCTGTCTTCATAAATAAGGAAGATTAATGTTGATTTATGCTTTAATGTGTTAAAGGGTTAGGGTGCTACATTTAGATTTATCTATTTGTTAATGGTTTAATTTTGACAGCCATGATAAAAATCCCAAAATGATTTGATAGGTATAGGTTTCATATTTTTTGCAATTATCTGGCAACCACCTGAACACCTAAACCACTGTTATAAGCATCATTACATGTCAGTGAGCTCAGGGATGTTAAAAAAAAATCTCTTTTGTAAATTGTTAGACACAAATTAGTTAATGTGTCAGTTGAACTACAGATAATAAATAAAACTTTGAGATGAGAATATTCTGATCATGTCATTACTTTTTTAATATAGAGATTTTCGGGTTTTGAAAAATGAGCACCTAAGCACCTTCTGAAGAAGTCAGATATTTTAATTAATTAAGAACAATGAATTCATGACCAGAAGTGACTACCAGATGATCAACTGTTTCACAAAACAATCAACAGTGTTTCTAACACAATATAACACCATATATTTTTCATGGTTGTGTGAACAGTGGAAATGAGAAAAGCTTGATTGTGAGATGGGCCAGCCCTAGCCCTGGATCTGTGATGGACACAGGCACAAGATCAGGTTCCCACACACTGGGGAACAGGCCTCGGCATGAGCAAACCAATCCTCTCTGGAGAATAGTCCCATATTGTTATTATTTTGTCAATGCACCAGGCACCCTTGTGTCTTCTTTTTTCAACATCCAGAGTATCTTAACATTGTAACCTGACTATATAAGTGTAAGGGAATTATGGGTGTCCCAGCAAATGAAGAAAGAAGGTAGATTTCAGCCATTAGTAAAAGGAAACCTGAGGATGAGTCCTCAGATCAAACGCTGCATGCAGAAAATTATGTTAAACAGGTTCCCAGTCAACTTGAAAATTATAGCATGTGATCCTTTATTAAGATGTGTGGTGGAGTAGCTGGGAATTTTGCTCTCAGCTGGCTTCTGGTCTTTGGGCCCCCCGGGCCCCCTGGTCTATCTCTGATCTTTGCAGGGCTCGCCCATTTGCACTATTCATACCTAATATTTTGCCTCCACATTTCCGAACCTGCTCGCTGATGACGTTACTGTGTTGTCCTGTGGGTTTGATCACCAATAACTACAGTTATGTTCATGGTGTTTTCTTTGTTTTGCCAATGTGATTTTTTTATAGGTACTCCTGATGATTGTCAGCTTTGTCTTGAAGATGTTGCAGGTAGTTTTCAGTTTCCTCCCAGTCGAAGCAGCTGGTTGTGTAGTGTTTCCTGTTGAACAGCCAATGCTGTTGCTTTCCAGGTGTATCCGTTTTTACTTTTCCGCTCTTCACTCTCTCGATCTTCTTTCTTTTGTCCTCACCCTTCCTTTCAGGTCCAGCCTCTCTGTCCTAGATCAAAACCACCAAAATTATGACCATTTTAAACCAAAACCAGACTGAATGCAGAGACAAAATGGAGACTTTCGTGTGAGTCCACGTTTTTCTTCCTTCTCTTCTTCTGCCTTTCATGTGTTTTAGTGAATCATGAGAAGTGTCTTGATTAATCTTTACACAAGTGAATCAACTTTTGAGAAGATTTTTTGTCTTACATAAACAAAGACAAAGCCTTCAGAGATTGGGACAGCTTGGCCACATTCATTGTGGCTAACCTTCAAAACCCTGCATCCTGCGATACCTATTTAAAATTGAACAGTATCACCGAGAAGCTAAAAACCCTCATACATTTTCTCTTCACCCGAGTTAGACCAAATCATAAGGGAAAGAGCGATGGGCTGCTGGTACAGGAAGTGGCATTCCTCTCACATAATGTCAGATGTGACAAACTTCAGGTCAGGCAGAATAAAACATGTAGAGCTAAAGAATGAATAAGAGGGTATCTGACAGGGATCATGCATGAGCATGTGCACTGTGTTTTAGTTCAAAAGTGTTCATCTCTGCAGGTCTGCGAGCATTAGAGCAGCTTTTGCAGATATGTGTGGAGAAGTCCTACTTCTACATGTCTAATTTAGGTCAGCGCAGCTCCTTTTTTTCTCCTCTTTCCTTCCTCTTTGTCTTCCCTCACCCTTTTTCCCTTTTAACTCTTGATGGATGAATTTCTTATTGTTGCAGTGCCAAACACTTTTCCATTTTTGTGTTTTATCGCCTCCTTTTTCTTCTCTCCTGCTTTTTCTGGCCCTCACTGCCCGAGGCTAAACCAGGATGTCCTGTTCCTCTCGCTCTCATCATGAGCTTCCAGTTTGCATGAATGGCTCTGCGTTACCTGCTGCAACCTGGCCTACTTCGAAAGTTCCTCCGTTGCTCCGCTCCAGCGCCACTAGCAAAGTCACAGCCAGACAGAAAAAGATGCTAGGTTGGTAAAGCAATGCGGAGGGAGGGATAGCCTATAAACCAGATGAAAAAGGAAAAACAAATAGCAAAGATTTTAATTTAGGGACCTTTCCAAAGATGACATTTGGTAATTCAGTGTTTCAGTGGAATTACTTTTCGTTTGTGCAGATTTAAGAGGCTCCATGCTATAGCGCTAACAAAAACACAAACACTGAAAATGATGGATGCAGCCACATCTGTTTGTCCATCTGTTCATTTAGCTTGACCTCTCCCTCAAAGCTTTCCAGCTCACACTGGAGTTTTGGAGGAAGACCCATAATGAGAAGTTTATAATTAGTTGCATTGTTCCACTTTCCTGTTTTGCCCCGTTCTCCTCCACAGTGGAAAGATCTGAAGTTGAACCACTTAAATTAATCATGTCCACATTCATTTTAAGACAATACTATTATTACATGCAACAAATTAGAGCGTTACCGAGATGATAGGCAGCCCGCATGCTGAATTAAAATGGGTCAAAGTTCGAGTGCAGCTCTGAGAAGTGCAAAATTGGAACAGTTGATATTTTTGAAATATCACATTTTACAGGCAGCAGCTTTAATCTTAGTCTTGTTTATTCCAATTTGTTTTGCACATTAACTGACCCGGTCGGGGTAATTTTTTTTTTTTCTTTCATCAAAAGCTGTTACCAGAGGGGTAAACAGCAACATGCTCGCTTGTACTCACGAAAAAAAAGCAAAGCATGAGTAAGCTTTGATCATTAATTCAGAAATGAATCAGTTCATCAGGAAACAGTACACAAAGCTTTTCCAAAGGTAATGTCACCTAAAACTGCACAAGAACATGACCCAGATATTTTCTAATCTTAACTCAAAACATTTCTTAGCTGGGGTCAAATATCTTCACACACACTCAGTTACTGTATTTGTAAAAAAAAGGTTCTGGATCCTCAAAAGCCAAAAAATACAGAAATCATGAGCAGACACAGTTTCCCAGCACACAACTGCATGCATGTTTATTTAGGTCTGACATGAAAATGTGTGATATGATGTTCTTTCGTATGAAATCATTGTTGTCATCATTGTTAACTTCCAGGTGTGCTTTCTTTTAACACTGTGGTTGTGTTTTTTCTCATTCACAGTCTGGTTAAAAAGCTAATCAGCAGACATCATATATGGCTCCATACTTAAAGCTTTGATGCTGTTTAAATCAGCAGGTAAGTGTGGGAATGAACGTGATAAAAAGAAGCAGGGGAGATGGGTAATTACTGAGGATTTACACCTGTGTGAGGTATTGTTTTAAAAACCCCACCGCTACAATGATGACCTTCTATCTTTGCTCATCTCGGGGGTGAATAAGGTCCGGTCCCAGAGCAGCCTTTGCTTTTCAGAAGTCAGTATTAGTGTTGCAATGGAGAACAAAGAGAGAACATTTTCTTTACCTCTCTTTTACTTTCACAATTTTCAGTTGTTCATCCTAATCCCTGTCTTTCCCTAATTTGTAACTCATACAGATACAAAATACGGAGTGACTCTCAGAAAGAGATTGCTTATGAGTTGGCATGATAATAATTGTGCTTTATTAGTATACCAGCGACTATGCAGCAAAGAAGCACTATCCATGATACAAAAGAAAATGTTTTATCTGATCTTTATCAAGAAGAGCTGAATAGTGTTACTAAAATAATTTTTTTCTATTCATCTTTTAATCAGTCACAGTTGAAGTGGCTTTACTGCTTGGATGGACAAAATAACTGTCCCACTGATTTGTCATTGAAGATAATTGTTAACTTTACAAAAAAATCTGATCCTTCACTCAAGCATGCAGATTTAATAATTTAGTGAACTTGCTGACACAAAATTCACACGGCACCCTTGACACACTATTTTTCAAATGAACCAATTTCTTTTTTGACATTGAGAGGACAAGTGCCAACCCAGCTGGTTCTAGCTCACTCCCAAGAAGGAATTAGCCGTTTACCAAATCTGTTCCATATATAGCAAATGGCAGCCAAAATGGTTGTGTTTCAGTTTTTCCCTGTCAGAAATCTCATCAAACCAGCAACTTGGCAGTTGTTTGATTTCACAAAACCTTGTAAATATTTGGAGGTCCAAACATGAGCGCCCAGATTTCGTCTGATAGGCCTCTCTCCTCCCCGTCTTAGATGTTTTTTTGTTCATGAGCATGATTTATTAATATTGGCAAGCAGAAACCACCCTTCTGGAATTTTCTTTATTATTATTTGGTTATAAATCAACAGACCTTGGCTGCAATTTTCTTTCTCCTCCAATACACCCTCAAATGCCATGATCAAGCATCCACTCTGTTAAAGGACATATATGCAATTTTTTCCCCAATTTGAAACTATTTTCCTGAGGCCAAATAAAATATATATGATATGCCTTGGGAAAAATACAACAGAATGGCAGAATTCTGTAGAGAGATTTTTGTATGTGTTTGTAACTGTTCATAGAAAGCAGGTTTTAGGGGATAGATAGAGGAAGTCTGCCAAACTCCACCTTTTGTGGAGCTTCGTGTAACCATGCATATGTAAATTTATGAGAATCTACATTCAATAATAATAATAATCTGAACAATTTTATTATGGTGTGGGACTACATACCTTGCCTGAACCTAAATAAGTACACTCAGCAAACTGAGCTGAGACTGACACACACCAAACTGCACCGTGCAAAGTTTTATTTTCAAACAAAGTCATCAGACAAAAAAAAAAAGGTTCAATTTCAATTGCATGGTAAATTCAGTGTAGTCGATGTTAGGTAATTAAGCTAGTAATTACATTTTCCCTGTCTGCGCTGTCCATTAGAGACAGCTGATACTGATCACTCTTTCAGGTACAATCTATTGTAACGTGTGGCTCAAACCACCATCGTGTTAAGTAATGAGAATCAGAATTTTTAGTTGAGGCATGAAGCATTAGACAAACTCATCAAAGAGCATTATCAGCAGGGAAGCAGGCATGGGATCAGATTCTGCAGATGCTGATTTAATGGAGGTAAGGACGTTCTATCTTTGTATCAAAATAACATCATCTTGGCTGTTGATCACAAAAAAGAGCATTATCAGCTTATTTATTTCTTAAGTAAAAAGCTGTATACATTGCAATAAGTGCACACAGAACCACTGCACATCAGAATTTGCTGTTAAAAAAGTGAATAATGAGAAAAAACTTTCACAACAACAATCCTCAAGAATCTTGATGGCAGAGGATTTACATTTCATTTGCTGTCATTTGCTTTTTGGTGAGCAAGAAACAATAGATTATTTTCAGTGTCTGAGGAACAAACTGTAGGAGTTGTAGAACTTTGTTCAACAACTAAAAGCCCATCTTTATGTTTGATAGGAGTCTGCTTCATATGGCATGTACAGAAACTATGCAGAGATGTTTGCGAGTGCTTTATTGACTCTGAACTTGACATCTTAGCTGCATGTTAAAATAAACTTTGACTAAACCTGCCTTTACCTACTTCTTGCCCTTCTCTCTGCTTCTTTCTCTGTCTCTCTCTCTCTGTCTCTCCTCTGTGGAACCTTATTAGAATGCAGAGGACGAAGGCTCTGCTGCAAATTGAAAACATATTGATTCTCGTCATGCTTTTAGGGAGAGAGGGGGCCAGAGACAGAGGGAGAGAAGAAGATAGACAGCAGCAAAGAGAGAAAATCTGCTGGAGAAAGAGAAGGGAAAGGAGATGCCCAGTACATGCTGCCACATGTGTGGATGTCTGCTCTTTGCAATGGACACATGCCTCGCTTCCAATCCTAAGATAACATCCTATAATTTGAAAGCTCCATTGTCATGGCAACAATATCAGAGTAAGCATTTGTATGTATTTTGCAAAGCTATGCCTTTTGCATTCGAGTGCATGCTGTCATGTCCAGCTGTGGTAGGGATGCCAATGAGAGAGGACAGCACATAACACGTACAGATGTGCTGACTGCACAGTTTCCATGGGAACAAACCCCCTCCCACGACCAACACATCCCTCCTCCTTCCATCGCTCCTCATTGCACTTGCAAAAGCTTGACAAGCTCCTCTAATGCTTCTCGCTTCATCTTCATGTGTGTCCATGTGTTCCGAGTAGAGCTCTCACATCAGCTACAGCTCAATTTGTCTTGTTCAAAGTGTGCATGTCAAGTGTTCGTGTGTGTGTGTGTGTGCGTGTGTGTGTGTGTGTGCGTGTGAGTGCGTGTGAGTGCTTGTGTGGACACTGGTGTGCGTGACATGCTTGTTGCATTTCTTTAATCAAGGATGAGGGCAAAGACAGGAAGTGTGTAAGGGAGGTGGTGGATATTATCAAACAAAGTGGTTCTGTGTCTTGTGTGCCGAAACATGGGCACAGTTACAACACACTCCCTACCAATCACACACACACACACGCGCGCGCGCACAAGTTTAAGATAATTTGTGGGCACAAGCCTCACCCTGTTGACAGGAACTAATTTAATGTATATATGTGTGAGTGTAGGTGTGTGTATGTGTGACACACCAAGCTAAGCTCATCATGAAATAAATTTTTGTTCTGTGTGATGAATAAAAGCTGCCATCGTGTGGTTTTTCTGTGTTGTTGCATGATTGACGTACTGATGCCATGGCATTTTAAAAATAAGTCTTCCGTTCTATAGTGATTAGAGTATGATGTGATTTCAAGTCTCATAGAAATAAAGAATAACAAAGATAGTCCACAATTGCTCATGTTTTCCACATTTACCTGTAAATAAAATGTAATTTCACATGAATCAGTCTTACCAAACAAAAACGATAAAGTAGGTAAATACTTCATTGTATAGGCAATTGTTTTAAACGTAATAATTACAAGTCAAATGAAAAACATAACTGTACTTTCTTTATGTTTTACTAATCAATATGTGATGAAGAAAATTCTTCTAATTCCCTATTGTTTTTTTAAAATTGTTTTTTTTTACAGCCTAAAAAGATACAAAGCAAATGAGTGATCACATTTTGTTTTCAGCAATTAACAAAAAAAAAAAAAAAAATCCAAAAGGCACCTGCAGCATGTAAAACTAAATGTGCCCTTGCTTCCATAGGAAAGTAGATGAGCAATAGCCAGGTGCTGCTAGTCAAATGCAGCCTTATGCCAGCAAGTGTGGTCAGCTCTTCAAAAAACAGAATTTTTGAAAGTTTGTTGTTAGGAGCATTTGCACTTGTGTTTGCAATATACCAAACAGGAAAGATAACAGTGATGATCCTGGAAAGGCAATTGCAGCTGCCCATCTATCTGGGGAAGGTTATACTGTAAGCCTGCTACAGTCATTGATAGGATATGCTCCAGCTTCCCCGCAAACCTGAAAGGGAACAAATGGTATAATAAAATGAATGGATGGATGGATAAACCCCATGTTGCCACTGATGTACAGTGTCCCTGGACCCTGATAGTATATATATATGTGATAGGTCAAAGTTCTTAGTATGGGTGAAAGTGAAAACTGTCGATGTGCTTTGAGTGATCATATAGAGGTTTCCACATATGTATGTCTACATGAGAAATCTTTTGGAAAAAAAAATAAGTCAACATTAGACTCATAGGCTAT
>JAVQJG010114501.1:0-12790 GCA_036024015.1 Craterocephalus amniculus | reverse complement strand
ACAGGTGCAAAGGGGCTGTGGACCACATAGATTAGGTAAGCACAATCATGCATAAATTATTTGCCAATATCTTTACTGTGCATGAATTTATTCATGTAATCTTGTTTGTTTTCATTTTCCAGGTTTGTGGCACCTACTCCTGCCGCCGCAAGACACGCAGATGGCCAATGTCACTGCTCTACCACATGATTGAGCAAGTGGTAAGAGCTCTCATCGCCCCAACCATGGCAAAGAGAATCCGTTTGCCAAGAGGATCATCTGCAGCCAGTCTCGTCATTCAAGCTCGAAGCCAGACCGGGGCTTGTGAGGAGAAAGTGGAAGAGCATCTGGAACCTGGGCCTTCCGGAAAGAGAAGGAGATGTGTGTCCTGTCCACAGCCCAGAAAAGTGAGGAACTGGTGCTCCAAATGTGGAGGCCATGCTTGCAAAACACACATCAAGAAGGTTTGCAATTTGTGCTACAAATTAAATGAGAGTTTTGTGACAACTAGCATATTTGGTGTTTTTCCAATAAAGGACAGGTGTCCATATAACATTTAGGTAATAAAAACAAGAATATAAAGTAAATGATTAAAAAAGAAGTATTCGTGACTAGGTCAGAGGTTGTTGAAGATATCTAATAAGAAAAGAGTGAAAACAAATACATTTGGCATCTTGATGACACTTTTATGTGCGGTACCGTTTTGGTACCCATAAGCAAAAAGCTTATTTTTGCTTATGTTTTGGGGGTTTTTTAGACTGGGCTGACACACAACATTTGTATAAATTGATGTTATAAGATGGAAAAAGCAACAAAAGAGGAACCAGAGGCAGAAGCCTCTATCTGCCTTTGTGCGAGGAGAAACAGCAGGAGCACGAGCAGAGCCATAAATGACTGCCAGCAGGCCACTAACATGCAAGTTTCTTTTCAAACTGTCAGTAACCAACTAAGAGGGTGCTGTGAGGGCACAACGTCCATAAGTTGGGCCAGTGCTAACATCCCAACACCAGGATTGGCAGATTGGCCACTGGCACCTTGTGCTCTTTACAGATGAGACCAGGTTCACATTGAGGACATGTGACAGACAAGAGAGGCTGGAAAAGTGGTGGAGGAGGTTCTGCTGCCTGCAACACCCTCCAGCATGACCATGATCCTAAGAGGGCTGCACAGACTGCCATGTGCTAGCCAGGGGTACCCTGACCCCCATTAGGTACCAGGATGAGATCCTCAGACCCACTGTCAGGGGCAGGGGCAGTTGTCTGGATACAAACGCCTTGTTATATCAGAAGTCAGAGGAGAATGGTGAGAGATGATATGATAGAACGGCAACAAGAACTCAGATGATCACAGGTTACAACCAGAGTATGGAGGAAGCCAGCTAAACATTTTGCTTTGAAGGAGAGTGGCTTTAGGTTCGGGTACCACTCCCATGATGATCCGGAAACTTTACACGGCTACAGTTCATACAGCATTGCCAAACTGGACAACAGCAGATGGAAAACATGGCCCAGTTTGATGAGTCTCCATTTTAGCTTCTACATTCAAAGTAGCGTCAGAATTTGGTGGAAGAAACATGAAAACATGGATCCATCCTGCCTCGTATCAATGGTTCAGGGTGGTGGTGTAGTGGTGTGGAGCACATTTTCTTGGCACACTTTGTACCCCTTAGTACCGACATGACATGAGTACTGTTGCTGACCATGTCCATCCCTTTCTGAGCACAGTGGAGCATCTTCTGATGCTACTCCAGCAGGATGATGCTCCATGTCACAAAGCTCAGATCATCTCCAACATGACAATTAGTCCACTGGACTCCAATGTCCTCCATACATCTCAATATTCCACCTTTGGGATGTGGTGGAATGGGAGATTCTCATCATGGATCTGCCGTAACTGTGTGATGGTGTCATGTCATGTTTCCCTTGTTGGATCTGTGACATCAAGAATTACGGCAGTTCTGAAGGTAAAAGGGGGTCCAACCCTGTACTAATAGGTAGCCCTAATATATTTGTATTTATATGTATAAAAGTCACAGCAGCTTTCAGCAGTGAGTACCATTGGTCTCTGTACCTTTAAAAAGGAGTTTCTTCATACTTCTATATAGTCTTGCACCACTTAAATAACATGACTTTTGATGGTAATCAAACATTTTTAAGGACAAAACTGCAAACAACTTTTAATCATTTCAACCCACAGCTGTAGATGCCTTCATTCAGGGAAAACTCATAGAAGTTTGATCTGCATTAACTACTGTACTTGGGAGGTTAGTTTTCATCACCACAGTCACAAGAAACCTATTTTTAAAAACAGTATAAATAGATTCTACATACTGTTATATCATTCAGACCTATGGATATTGGAATAAATCATCTCTCCATCGGTGGAGGTGGATGATGAATGCAGGGCAGCGCAAGAAGGCCTGTAGGTGTATCTGTCACTGCTGGGCTCTAGTTATGCAGCACTGCTGCTTCAGAAGGAAGAATCAGTGTCTTCAATTCAAAACAGCCGTGTCAGTCCTCATTTGTTTAACTATGATAGGAATGAAACAAGTCCTTCACTTCAAGTGGCCATAGCTGGCTTGACCGCTGCATTTACTCTAATTATCAAGTGTATCATCAAGTGTACCTCATCCAATCTGTTTAATGAAACTCAAAGAAGACTAACATTTTGTCCTTCAGCAAATTCTCACAGCTTTGAAAATATCTGGCCCAAAATGAGTGACTTTTAGACAACATTGCAGTTTTTACCCCCAGTAAGAATTGGCTGGCAAGATTTGGGTTTAATGTGCTTCATGCAAAGTCATGAGTGAAGCAGGAGAGGCACAGAAGAGTGATCAGATAAAAGAAAACAAGCAGGTTTTCATGTAATTTACATTGAAACCCTGTGCAGAGCAACACGCCTGCCTGAATGTGCATGAGTTTCTGAATGTACATGAAAGAGTGTTTTCCCACCTGACCTGACCTGCCAGGTCAAAAGTCTAATAACAACAATTCTAAGCCATCAGTAAATCATTTTTCACCCCTAGCAATTTGTGATTACCAAAAAAGCTCTGTCAAACAAGATTGTCAAAGAGCTCATTGGTAAATCCCCAGTTTAGACCAAACATTTCCACACTAATTTTACAATGAGATTACAGACCCACACACAAGTACTAGATGGCCACGTTTAATGATGTTTAATGAACGTTTTAATTCCTCTTTAGTTCAGAGTTAAAGTTAATTCTGCTTTAAAAACGATGAAAAACATGGATGTAAACATGTGAACTCAAATTCAAAATTAAACTTAATTCCGAAGTCAGCGGCTGGTTTATTCCACTTCTAATTCTTAATTAAATTACTCCTCAATCATGCCTTCATTCTGATATAAGTTAATTTCAGTCATTCTGGACATGCTCGTCCCTTGCCCTGTCGCCATGGTGATTATCGTCGTCATGGTATGCTGGCCACCCGAAGCAGACCCCAATAGAGTCTTTTCACGTGAAAATTTAGTATGCTAGTGACCAGCTGCTGCTTAACAGCTAGGATCCAAATAAAAAAAAAAGGTTCTTATTATGCTTTTTTTTCATGTTGTAGTAGAAAAGTAATAAAGCAGGAAGCATACGTCACTTCCATCCTAACCAATCAGAACCCTTCCCAACCCCCGGATTATAGAAAAGAAAAACTTGCTCTCCATGTTAATCTTAATTCTGAATTAGTATTTCCACGTAAACCTGAAGGAGAATATTTTAATTCCAAACCATTTAATTCAGCTCATTTCCAAATAAAAAAAACATAATGAGACCTTAGCCACTGTCTGAGGCCAAACCACAAAGGTATCTACTGCCATCTCTATCTGCTACAGACAGGATACCAGCCAATACAAGCCCATCCCAAACGCCAGTCCTTGACAGATAGTGTCCTACAAGTTCTAAGTGCTTCTGTGACCAAAGTCTCCCCTTTGATGGAGCAGTTCTCGATTTGTGGGCTAGCTTGACAGGTAAAGTAATAATAATAATAACAACTAACAGAGGGATGACTTGAACTCTATGTTAACAAATAGCTAAGAGTGTAATAAAATACCAATAAGAGGCCATTGCTGGCTAAAAAACACCCAAATGGTACAAGCACATATTGTTTTCACTAACTGTCAATCGTCCAAGTGTCTCAAGTCAGAAGTAAAAAAGTTTTATTCAGGCAAGAGGGAAAAAATCTCTGAGGCGCACTCGTAATTTCTCCACTGTCCACATTGTTGTGTGGTTAGGTGAGGTCTTATCACGGTGGACCTAAAATCTTTCTAACAGCAGATGAGTCCTATGGGACGTCTGGGATTACTCACCATCTCCTCAACGAGGATAGACTCCAAGATCAGGAAGACCACAAATAAAAAGAAATGGGAAGAGAAAAGAAATGAAGCTGCACTCAGAGGTAAGATACTCAGAAACAAGCAACCCTTGGCTATGTGGCTCATTTTCTTCTGCTCCTCCTTAACCAAAGTCTTGGTTTCAGGTCATATTATTTCTCTCTGGAAACTTCTCTCTCACTCATCAGCATACACTTGCTCAGTCACCTCACCCGAACTGTGTGAGGAGGAGAGATCTTCTTCCATCATCTTATTAGGTATCGAGTATTCATGTTCGAACCAAAGAATGGCAAAATATACTTGTCAGACATGAGGAAGCAAACACAGCAAATAAATGATAATGAATTATGTAAAAACTGGAGGGAGAAAAAAAAACCTTTAATCTGGAAGCTTGTTTCTGGGCTACAGTTCCCTGCTCCAAACATGTGATTCAGATTAAATCTCAAGTTCTGCATTACAACACATTCATTTACAGTATGTCAGGTGTGTTGAAGCAGGGAAACATCTAAAACCTGCAGGATGTTGTCCATTGGAGTTTAAATCAAGATATCCCTGCCCCCAGCTGTCCTTCAACCCTTCTACGGGATAATGACACATTTGCACAAAAGTCCAGGGAAAAAATCTCTCCATTATTTAAAGAATCTTCCTGAAGTCCTATTCTTCGGATCAGGGATAGAATGGGAAAAAAAAAAAGATCATGCACGCACCACATATTTCTACGCGTATATCAACCATGGTACCCCTAAACCTACTAAAACCATGCAGTGGGTTAGCAGGAATCAGTTTAAATTAGATATTAAAGCTTCCAAAATGTGCAATTTGTTAATAAAAGTAATGGATCTTAGAGCAGCATTCACACAAAATTGTGTTTGAGAGAGTAAGAAAATATGTTTGCTGCATGCTCCTCCCTTCTGATGATGTCATCTAAAAGAGGGAAGCACCCATGGGTGCAGTATTGTCAACTTGCTGGAGGAACATGGTCAGTGGAAAAAAAACAAAACAACTTTCCTTAGGGGGACAAGAAAGTCTTAATGGGTCTATTTACGATGAAAACATGACATGAAAACTAACAGGAAGTGTCAAGGAAATCTGCTAACATCATTTACCCGTTTTTATCACAAAATGCAATGCATAATGAACGTATAATTGTGGAATTTACGTGTAAAGTTCCCAGAAAAAACACTGCACTTAATGGCTGGATTGGAAAAGCTGCTCGAAAGGTGAGAATTGTCCATCGCTTCCAATAGATCGACCAAACAGTGTGCTTCTGATAGCAATTTTCCCCATTAATTTTCTTTGTTTGGTTTGTGAGATATTCCTCAAAGCACTGATGCTGTTGCGTTGGGCGCCCGCAATCCAGCTGAATGGGGAGTTTTAAAGTGAAAAATTGACTACAGATCATGTAGGTGAGGTTGTGCTGGACATAAAAAGATACCACACATGTGTAAATATGTTTTTAAAGAACATATAAAAGCTGTATCACAAGAACTATAAAGCCAGGCTCAGACCTCTCAGGGTTAAACGCCTCTGTGTGAGGCAGCAACTTCCTCCCAACCCGGAGTAGATATTAATTTCAACAAAGTTTCATTAAATCTTCATGATTTGCTGCTGCTCTGTTGGCTCCAATATATCAGTCATCAGTGACAGCAAGAAGGCAGAAAAACACCATAAATACACTTCATGGTCTGAGCTCCAGCCCGTGTGGATTAATGACGAGTACCTCACCGTTTGATTTCCCACAGCTACAGCTGCAAATTGTCAAGTACCTTGCGAGAGGGGTTAATCCTGCAGGTCTTGGCAAACTTATCGGGTTCAGTCATGGTGATACACACACCCCGTCCCTACAGGGATACATGCACTTCTGAACATACACGGTACACAGGGTTAGACTTTCAGCAGGACTCTTGTGTTGCGCCATGACACGATACACCAAACCTCCAAGGCTTGTGAAAAATTGTGTTTATTAAAGCCCGAAGGAACATAAATACATAAGAAAACCAAACACGTTAGATAAATGTCTCACTTGCACTCGCCTCCAGTCATTCATCTAGAAGTCTGCCTGTCCTCTCAGGGCCTTTAGACATTATCCTACCTCTGATTTTGGCACTCCAGACGGGCTGCTCCTGTGATGTGTGTCAGCAGGTTTGGAAGTTTCAGTCATCTCCTCGACACCTCATGTCTGCATCTGTGGAAGTCAGGTTAAAAAGAAAAGAAATGTTAATACTTGGTACAAAAGAAAGCACACACACTGAAAGGGCTTGGGAAGAGGCATGCCTTATGGATTTTTCTGACAAACCGATTTAACATCCCACTTAAGAGGAACAATGTGTAGGTTTTCTTTTTGTTGTGGGTGGAGGTTGTGGGATTGAGTGCTCTCACAATGTTTTGTGGTTTTGTTTCTTCCTGTCTTCTGAAAGATCAAACACGTGAATTATCTTTGTTGCACATGTTGTCAGCTTGTGTGTAGTCTTCAGGCCTTTTCCACTTACACAGGTGTTACAACAAACACATACTTCCTTATGCGTTTGTGACTTTTGTCCATATGGTACGGGGGCCCTGAAGTGCAAACCACATCAACAAATTACTACACACTACAAAAAATTCAAAGACAACTACACTAACTAACTGGAAGAGGTAGGTGGGCAACATGAGACACCTCTGATTGGATGACGCTGTTCGTCTTTTGAACCAAAAGTGTAGAATAGCTGGATTGTCTGTTCCATATGCTTTGGGGTAATAATGGCTGGGTGGATTGTTTTATTTGGTTGTTTTGTTGATGTGGATTGCAGCACGGGTCACAAAAGCCTCGTTTCCACTAAGGGGTATGGTACAGGTCGGTACGGTAGGGTTTGGTAAGATCCTGAATGGTCAGGCCTATTCAGAAAAGCTGTTCCACTGAGAGTCGGGCCGCCGCCGGCATGCGCGGTTTCCAGCGCGGCATCATAGTCACGCCACACGAACACATTGAAGCTAAAAAAACATGAGCTATTTCTCTGTATACATTTTAAGTCCTTGCCGTTCCATCCATCTCATTTTAGGTGAATCAATACCGTGAATCAATCCCATTGTATTGCGTGATGCCAGCAGCTCCGCCCAAACCATACCGTACCATTTTCGATGGACCCACAACTAAAGGGGGTCCATAAATGGTAGGGAACGGGACGGTTTAATGGAACGGTTCCACAACGGAAACTCCAGAAATAACGAATCGACCCATGCCGACCCGTACCATACCACTCAGTGGAAACAAGGCAATAGATGTATTTAGTAACACTGTCAAGAGATTGTGAAGCAGAGGTTTTGCTAGAGACAGGAGGGCTGGGCAGCTTTTGGTTGGCTGCTTCTCTTAAGTGTGCTACATTACATAATGTCTATCTTCAACAAGGTCTACATGTTTAATACTGGATCCTGCCCATTGTGTTACGCATGACAACTAAATGTTGCTATAAACAGAAAAATGCGTCACATCTGTGAACAATATTTACGGATTAAATGAGGGAAAACCTGTGCATTAGAAGGGTTTAATGCACAACGTGTGTGTAGTGCAGACAACTACAAGTCGGAACCTTGTAATGCACGGTCAAGTTGTTTAATCTACTTATAGCATGGTCTCACAGTTAACATTTTATAACAAATGTTTTGGGTTTTTTTGGGTTTCGTGTGCATATATGAAAATAATACAAGTCAGTTGGCATGAGAATTCTCACTGACGGAAAGCAGGTCAATAGATTCCTATAAACCTTTAGAACTGCAAAACCATCTTAGTTTCCCTCCAATCTTTCCACTTGAATGAATCTTTCTTTTTACCATTATTTCTAAAAAAAAATTCTACGTAACACCGTGCAGACGGCATACAAAAATTGAGGAATAAGACAAAGATTGATTAGTCTTTGCGAGTTAGTGATCATCATCAACCGTTTTGTCTTCAGAACATTGATGTTTTCTCTGCATAATCAATCACTGAGTTATTAGGATGCACATGACAACAAGACCCACACAAAAGCTTAGGAGAGATGTACTCCTCTTTGTTTATTCTTTCACAGGAACATATATATCTATAGATGTTACTAATTCATTATTCTTACAGTCAAACTTGCAGTAATAAATGGATTTAGTGGCATATGAATCTATATGAGTAATATTTAAGAGTAAAATAACTTTTAACAAATAGAAACTGTTCACTGAGGAAGGAGATGTAATATAAGGGGTAAACTTAAATAAAAATGTTTTCATACTTGAAAAAATATACTTTTGTTCGCCTTCACTGGGATTTTGGAAGTTAAACTGTGTTGATGTTGAGTGGAGGGGAAGGGATAAACAAGTGTAGACTTCTTCCCTTTCTTTTTGAACATGAAATGTTTGTGATGTACAGCACTGCCTGTCTAACTGCTTTCCTTTGCTTGTTGTTTTGGTTTCTGGCATGTTTGAGTAAATCATGTTACCTATAGTAACTGAAGTAAAAGGTAAAATTCAACATTTCTGTTGAAAATTCCTGATTTTTAAAAACAGTACGCACAATAAACAACAATCTTGATATTTGGGGCAACGCATAGCTTAAATTTAATTTGCAATCCTTATCTAATATCTAAAAACAGACTTGAAATAGTAGCATCTCATTTCATGGAAAATAACTTTTGTAATTTGATCACCCTTTTATTCTTAAGTTATATTAACTCCATGCTGATTTCAAATTTAACAATGAAACAAGGTTGCAGCCACTTGCAACACAAAAGCTATTTACATGTAGTTTCAATTAATTACAGCATTCCCTACTTCATCTGTGCCAATTTAAAACACTAAGCTACCTACTTAACATTAAAGTCCGTCCACAATGGCTAGAAATCCTTTTAAATTTAAAACATGTTCCTCAAAAGACTTGCATGATTAGAAGGTTTTGTGATGCATCTCTCAAAATAGCCGTAATACGCCTTGGGGTGAAAGCACCTATTCCAAGTCAGTGAATGTGGATCTACGATTATGCTAAATGTAGTGGTGCCTACATCTCCACCTGCCACCAGCTGACATTGCCTGCCCTATATACTCTGACTCTGAGTTGCTATCCTCTGCCCAATTCTAATTTTGGCCAGAGGATCAGAAATGTTTAAACCAAAAAGCAATTCTTTTAGGAGGAAACTGTATGTACCTGAAAGTGCCCAAAAAGGTATTTCACAAACACTAGACACATCTTGTTTCCTGGTCAGAGCCATGGCTGTAAGCGGTCAAGTAAGTGACTTAGAAGCCACCGTGTAGCCCTGGCAAGAAGCTACCTCATAGTTACAGCTGTAACATTGGCTACCTCAGGCAGCTTAGCGTCAAACCTAAATGGCCTTAAGTTACATTTATGCTTGATGCAGTTTTGGGGTTATTTCTGTCTCACAGAAATAAAATAGTTATACCGGATAAAAAGATTTTAGAAAAGAGTATTTATTACTGCTACTTTCATTGTTAGGCTATAGCTAGCAAACTTCGCCCCATCTAGTAGCCTCCTAGCTTATCAGTTCATTGGCTACCCCATAACACATTCTTATCAGCTCATTCTTGCAGGTACTGTTTTGTAGAAAGATTTGTTCTGGATCTTCTGAACATTAAGATGGTTAATTTGATATTCTTTAAATTCTTTGGAACAGTAAAAAGTAGAGTAATTGCTTCACACAGAATCATATGAGTGCAGGACTAAACGGCTGACATTTATAAAACCCAAAATAATCACAGGAGACCTGTTATATTTGTGCATTTCTCTATCTTTGATATTTGCCGTGCATATGGGTCCTGTTTGCATAAGCAGAGAGAATCTCACAGAAACAATTATAGATTCACTGCAACAACAAGCTTGGATGTAGGCTTCTGGCAAAAAGAAGTTAACACCTCCCTCATTGCCTGGCCCCAGACTCCTAATCCACAGCACATCCCACTTTGAATGAGTGAAAAACACAGAGGAGGGATGTCCATATTGAAAGAAGAGATAAACAATTTGAGAACATTAGACTGAATTTGCCGTTATCTGCAAACATACAAAGACTGAGGCACACGCGCATGGACGTTTTTGAGGTCAAAGAACTGAATAATGACTTTACACACTATTAGTCAGAGAGGCTAAAGCCTGTCTACAGTGACATGCCATGGTGAAAGGTCAGTCTTCTTCTCCATTGATTCTTTGACAAAAGCTTTTCATTTGTGGAAGGTCCCTCTCCTCCTGCTCTATGGTTCGTCAACATGTACGATAAACCGCACAACACTCAGATGAGTCAGAATAATTTAACTCCAAACCATGATGCAGCAGCGAAAGTCCTCAAATAACCTGGCATTTGATTTTTCTTTTCTGCTCATTATTACCCATTTTCTTCAACTTTCATAACACTGAAACACAGTTGTCTTCATCAAGTTGGAATATTTTTCTATAATCAATACCCTAAAACACTAAAAATGCAATTTAAAATCCCCTGATCCAACTGAACTTATCAACTTGGCCTCATTTAGTATGTAGGGATCTATGAATATGTAGTTTAACTTTGCCTAGTCTTTTTGCAGTTTGCAAAAAGCACTTCAAGCCTCTCTAAACGTGAGGAAGCCTGGTCTACTAACTTTGGCCACAGGGGGAGGCTTTAGGGGCTTTATTCAAGTAGCAGAGAAAAACCTGCTGCTAAATTTTTAAATGAGGTCCAGGAAAACTGAAATGGCTCCGTTTCGGTGGATTAACTTTAGATTTTATTGCAACAGTGGTAGAAATATGCATCAGAGTCTCCTGTGCTCAGTTCAGCAGCTTTATCTTCACCGCTTAACTCCACTCATGCAAAAGCCCACAGAATCCAAAGTCCGGATTTGATCCTTGTGTCACTTCAAGACACGGATGTAATTTCCTTTTACTCATGATATAGCTGCTCCGTTCATGGTTACACCTCTGGAACTTTATTTTAGAAAAACTGTCAATGCTTCTTCTAACCTTCTGTTTGCATGTTATCCATCAAATGTAAATGTCCAATCAGGAGGAAGTGGCTCGTGTTTAAATTATTAATTTTGGCTTTAAAATTTAAATTTTTGAGTAAAACGAGGTCAGGCAACTAAATGACTTTGAATTTGAATTTGAATTTATTGAATGGATAGCCCCTTGAGATGCAACATCTCGTTTTCAAGGGGGTCCATAGAACACAAAATTAAACAGAACAAATTACAAACACAACACAAGAATGCCACTATATACAAATAAACATCACAACAAACAGATATGAAAAAAAAAAAATAGTTTATATTTACAGATTCGAAGTTAACATAATAGTGGGAGAACTTCTCACAAATATTTCTATAGTTTAATTATAACAGCGACACTATGAATGGGTACCTTTCACATTTAAACTTATACAGTATTGATTCCTGGTACCTGAGAATCTGGTATCTGTGTATACATAACAGTAGCAACTTTTGGTACTGTTGTATGTTGATGTGGGAATAAGAGATTTATTATTTTCAACATGTTTAATTTTATATTAAAGAAGCACCATCTTTTTCTACTCAATGCTAACCCTGTTTCACTAACTTGTAAACATTAAAAAAATTAGCAGTTTTTTTTCTGAATGATTAACAAATTAAAACACAGCTCCTGAAAATAGTCTGAAGAAGTTAAGAGTGAAAGAATATGTTGGAGTAAGATGAGTTCAGAGTGAGACCTCCAGGTTTCTGTGAAATCCCTGAAGCCAACTGCACTTCTCTGTAGCAGAGATGCATGGGAAACCTGCAGGAATTTACTCTCTAATGTCTGATTAACCTTAACCGACTCCTTCCAATCCAATATCAAGGAACAGTAACTGATCACTACACTCTAAACTAATGATTGTAGGGATGTTAAAGTCTTACAGGACAGTCTGAATTTCAAGTAAAACTTTTTTTCCTGTCATCTTCTCCGTTTTCTTCATCTAATCTACTATAAACTTTACCCACCTTTTCCTATGGATTGGATAAATTGAACATGCTATAGTCCATCTGTAATGCAACCCACTGAGTCAGCATTTATATACCAGTTTGACCTTCAACTAAGACACTCAGCCCGAGGCATCCAACTTTGGGCTGTGGCAGGAAGCTGGTGTTCCTGAAGGAAATCCATAGAACGAACATGGAAATTCCAGACATCAGGCCCTAAATTACACCAAAGAGTATCGCAGTGTGGTAACAGTGCTAACCACGACACCACCCTGTAAATTTAATTCTTTCATCCACATTTAGCTCACATTCTTCCAGTGCTGCAGTCTTTCCTCTACTGTCCATCATTTACTCCTTTATTGACTCTTGAATCATTGACCTGAGTATTTCCACCCAATCCCTGCCCTTATCCATCATCGTTGTAGCCGCAGGGAACTAAGATGTAAACCTCCCGATATCTCCGGCTACATGATGAATATCAAGAAAGTGTTCCAACGTCTCAGTCAGCATGAGGGTGAGTAAACAAATGAAGGCACATCATTCTAAGCACAAGAACTTTTAT
>JAVQJG010114492.1:0-10540 GCA_036024015.1 Craterocephalus amniculus | reverse complement strand
CACTCCCTTATTTTACTATTAAAGGCCATAATATATATTTGCCTTTTATTTATCAAAATGGTATTTATTTCAAAGTCTTATTTATATTTATTCAATTTTGAATATTTTGGGCCTCCATATTTATGTGGTGCCACCCTGCACCAAACACTGGTTGTTTTAATTCCAGTGATAGAGAAGCATCATTTTTGTTTTTTCAGACACACACAAAACTTCCTGGTCTCTTGTTGATCTTAGGCTGCTTCTAATTAAACATTACTGTCATTTGGTCAAAGGCTTGAGAGGAATTCAGGTACATGAAAGCTTCTTCATAATTTCCAAGCCAAAATAGAAAAATAGCCAAACATCTCTCAGCATCATTATAGCAGTTTCTTTTTTCTTTTCATTGTAAAAGCGTGATAAATTATGGCATTTTCATGGATCACTCATTGCGGTTTTACCAGAAAAATTCTGAATAAACACTACATATTGTGGCTGGATTGTAAACCTCATTGGCAGGATATACAGTAATCATCTAGAAAACATACATAGATCACTAGAAGGGTAAGCTATTGATCGCAATCTACCCCGCAGAGTTACACACTACCGAGATGGCACTCGGGGATCCCAGCGATCTAGTGGAGTTTTAAGGGTAAAAACTTCTGGAGAACTATATCTGAAGACTCCTTAAAGAAATGACAAAAATGCCTGTAAGAAAATGGGACTTTAAAATGATTTTCAAGCTGATTAGTATTTCTGTTTATATTTGCAGAAGTGTCAATAAATCACTGCAAAAAATGAAAGCTACCAAGACATGAGGGGCGCCTCAACACTTTTGTACAGTACTGCATGCCCACTCCGTCTGTCTTTGGTTGTTGTGGTTATCAAGTTAGCTCTATTAACAAGTATAGGCAGTCTTACTGTATGTCTTACTACAAAGGGAAAAAAACACATTAATTTTGTTCAGGGTTACAATCCAAAGCTTGGCCATATTTGTATAATTCCTCTGAATTTGATTTGTAGAAAACTTATCTGTTGTGTATTGTTTTCCCATTTTTTTGGCTTGGTGTCTTTAACTTTCTCAAGTCTTAAGACAGGTCATGACTTGTGTTTCCATAAAATGTGTGATAAAAGTTGGAGAGAAGAAGAAGTGCTGGTTGGGGGGTGTTTACGGCCTGGCAGGTGTCTTCCTCTTCTTTCCACAAATGGCAGATTCATTTTAAACTGACAGTATGTGGCATTATGTTAGTTGTATTAATAATCTGAGTAGGTTTTTGGAGAGCAAGTGAGTAATTCATTGACACGTTTCATTCGTCTGCTATCACTTCTGTCGGAGTTTCATCTGAAATGGGGAATTTGTGACACTCTGTGGGGAAATTTTGAGAACACGTAATGTCAAAGCTGTCTTTGAAGACATTACTCATTTCTGTATTTGCCATAGCCCATCTATGTTTTCACACTATAATCAGTTTACTGATTTATATCAGAAAAGGATTTTTTTCTGGCAGTGCAAAGTTTTGTTTGTTTAAGAAAACAAGCCAGTAAATGTGAATTTTAGTTTTCTTCTTTCATGTTGGTAGAATCAGTTTTCATGTACAGAATAAATTTCATCTGCGTTTATAGAAAACTATTTCTTTGTCGCATTTTGCGTTGAAAAGACAAACAGAAGTTTAGTAGTTACATTTCTGAAATGTCAAATTTGTTTTAAAGCTTTGCACTTTTTCTCGTCTTTTTTCAAAGAAATTTTCGTTCTGCTTCTCAAATTTAGACATTTTCCAGTTTAGGCACATACTGTATCCTGCATTATCATGGAAAAAAATGTTTTCATGAGTCATAGGAAGTGTTGAAGCTATAATGAGGTGTGACACATAGCCCAATCAGCAACATTACATTTTATCTCATAACCGTCAGTCTTAGTCGTTGAATGCGATTCTGGTATGAGCCGCCAATGAATTGTCAAAAGACTTATTTCCAACCCAAACTATCTAAGTCTTTTGAATTAAATGACAGTTACACTTTATCGACATATGTGCTGATAAACATGAATGAAGGTGTATCCAGGGGTGGACTGGATAAAAAAAATCAGCCCTAGCATTTTGACCCAGTCAATAAATCATGCACACCACAAATCAATGTGGATATCAAACATTCAACAATTTAAAATCACAAAAGTCATGCAGCGAATCAATAAACACTGAAAGAATTGTAGTTTGTTAATTAAATAAAACTATACTCCAGCCTGAGGGAGAAAGAAAAAAGAACTGACTCTTTTTTTCTGGAAATATTATCTCAACCAGGCTTAATAAAGGATTGAATGTAGTTTTTTTATTTTTATTTCCAGAATTACTGGATTTCTGACAATGAGGCAAAACAGCTGTACATTTGGATAGAGATGTAAATGAAAAAAGTATCCTAAAAATGATTTTATTTCTGTATATTGTTATAAACATCTACACAGATGCTGCCTCGACCCAAAAGTATCCAACCATTAGCCCAGGAAGGATAACGAATAGGCCATTAATGAAAATACAAAGCTGCTTACCCACTGTTAATGTTGATGAATGATCATTTGAAAATGTGAAAGGACTTACAGCTACCATCATCATCCACAGCAGCTGGTGGAGGTCCTGCTATTGCAAACATGTCAATCATTTTTGGAGATTTAGCAGCTTTTTTTTTTTTCTTTTAATCAATATTATTATCAGAATACATTGTGTTACTAGAAGAATAATTGAAGATGTCACAACATGTTATACCACAGAATATGTCAACATTAAATGTTTACAAAGCGCTTATACAGTGAAGAAGGAAAAAATGAGAGAGGATTTGTTAGAGAGAGCTCAGGTCTCCGTACGGCACCATCTGGCTTCAAAATCCTCAAGTTTAAAAATTTTTGTTGTGGACTTTTGCAAATGTCCAAAATTTTCTACATTTGTCAATTTCAAGATGTGTCCATGACATTGTATTGATGGTTCTGCTCTTATTAAATAGGTTTTAACTAGTTTTTTTTGTTTTTGTGTTCTTAAAATATTTTCGGGGGAATTTGGAGATCATGAAATGCTGCAGCCAACAGAGAAGAAGTGGTCACTGGACCATTTTTACCAGATGAACTTCTGTTTTTTTTTTTTTTTTACCCTTCTGCTAAAACTTTCCTTTATCTCAGATTGCAGCTCTGATTTAGTAAAGGCCACAGCTTTCAAGCTGGGTCATCAAACACCTTTTTACTGTAAAATCATCGAGAGTATCTCCAAAAAAAAAGGACAAGATTGTGAGATTGTTGTTTAAATCACTTCTTTAAAGCATTCATATTATGAGGAGACATGCTCATAACAGAACCGAAACAACTTGCCACACCTGCTTTGTCCTCAGTTGCAGCATGAAAAACACACCGATAAATAGTTAACAAAAAAAAAAAAAAAAAAAAGGGTGCAGTTCAGTCTCCTTATGAGTCAGTGGTGTAAACAAAAAATATTCTGGTCATACTGGAAATTTTTAGCCAGATTTAGTGTCCATGCATGCTTAAATATGATGCTTTCACCCACTGGAGGCAGAGAAGGTGTGAATTTATTTGTTTTGCTGTGAATGCGACAGCAGCAGCTCCAGCAACCAAACACTAACACGAATCAACCTGTATCTCTTTTCCCTCTCATTTCCCTTTATGGCTTGTGTGTCATCTCTGTCTCATTTTCATACTTAGCGGGCGCTCTGTGTTCATGCAAAACCTGTGTTATAACACAGCCAATGTCCACGAAAAGAGAGAAGCGTGTGTGTACGTGCTCCTGTTGACACAGCGGGTGAATTAATGGAGATAATATTCCACAGAATACATGAGTGGGCACGGTGTTCATGTATGTGATGACTAATATCGGCTCCATTTCCTGCTCCTCTTCAGTGCCTGAGTGGTGAAGATGCAGCACACCTCATGCACTGAGGACCGGATCCAGCACGCTCTGGACCGGTGTCTGGATGGGTTGAGACAAAGCCCCACGGCGGCACACCATTGGAACGGTAAGACTCCAAAAGCGACACTGTAGTTTTAAGTTTGGTTGTAAATCCTAAAACAAGAGCTTTTGTTTACTCCTGTAATATTAATATTTCTACAGGATATACCAGTGTGTCAGCATGAGCGTGTCGCATTCTTTACACTGGCTAATGTGTTCAGAGATGTTTTCATCTCATGGGAGAGAATGTTCTCTTCTGAAACACCTACTAATAAGGTGAAAGTTTGTGTTTACTCCAAACTTATACGTCATCTAACTTTTTGTAGAGACAGGAATATAATTTATTTAATCTTCATCTCTGTGCAAGTAATGCACTAGTACCTAATGAGTGTGTCGCACCAAAACTACAAGCCTTCTCCACGATCCAAGACTAATTTCCCCTCCCATTTTCATGAGGGGTTTACACGTGAAAATCATGTTGGAAGGTTAGAGTATGGATTAGAGTAAATTTCCATCAACACTTTTGTTTGTGGGAGTGCCATAAAATGAAGGAAGTAAAACTTGGGAGGTGACAGAATCACCTCTGTAGAGATCCCTTCTGAAACCACAGGTTTACATTTTTCAGCCTGTCAACTTCCAACCTCAAACTGCAGCCAGACAGCTATGTTTCTTTACTTCTTAAAGGAAGTAAAGAAACATAGCTGGTTCTGATGAATAAATCATTGGCTTTCGATTGTGGATGGTGGGAAAGAAAAAGACAAATCCCTTTATATGTCTTTATAACATCCTCGCAGAAAGGGAATTTCACAAATTCTTTAGAATAAAGAAGTTATCTCTAAAGGTGGTTAGAGTAAAAGGGAAACATGTCCTTGTCATATTTGTGTTGTTGGATAAAAACTAATTAAAAACAGTCTTTGCATTGTCCTTGCCATATTTAATGTTCGCTGATGAGACCAAAGCAGCCCAAACACCCAAAGAGCCCAAAGGATGTATTGCCAATATATTGGTACCAGACGCTCCATCCATGATACCGTCAGTTATTTTGTGTCATGCCATCAATAGGATCCCATTAGTATTAGGCAAACATTCAAAGCTGTATGTAACTTATTTGTCATGATTTGTAGTTGACATATGTGGTAATGAGCGTTCCTCATAGAATTGCCTGGTGCGATTGTGTGGAATAAAACTGTTTCACATATTCTGTTATGAGTGCTTACTCTAACAGAAAGCAGTTGTTTGTTCACGCTTCCTCAACGCCAGAGCCTATGTGTGACTGACACTCAGGCAGCACATGGTGCATATGAGCAGAGAGGCATCTGAGCTTGTTGTTGGTGACTGTGTTGCTTTCAGATCACCAGGGGAGCGTATTATTGGGTGTTGGAGGAAGTTGTGTGAATAGACAGCTGGGAGGAAGTGGTGGTACAGACCACAGCGGGTGAGTGAGACATCATGAGGCAGGAGTTACTGTGGTGCAGGGTGTTAAAAAAAAAGAAGACAAAAAAAAGAAAAACAAGGCGGAGAATAAGCTTGGCATGCACGTCAACCTGTGGCATACAGTACGATGCACCAGTGCAGAGATGCGGTCCGGGTTTTATACTCCGAAAGAGTGCGATGACGTCGTGACACCATTTACATGAGAGCTCACGCTAGTGTGTTTTTCAAGTTTTATGCTGCCGTTGCTTTTAAAACAAAGTTTCTATTCAAAGAAGCTGACTTTTTTTTTTTAAGCTGGTGAATAGCAGTATTGTTTGAAATTTCCTGAGCTGAGATCTCATTAAAATACTTTTGCAAAGCTCCAGAAAAGGTGTGATGATGATGCAAACAGCCTGTTGCTATTTGGAGAAATATTGCAGCAACTTAAGTGTCATTGAGCAGCGTTTATGCGCAAGCTTAATGATAACGGTCATGTTGCTATTTGTGAAGATACAGAGCGAGCGTTACTGAGAAAATAAGCTGCTTTCACCTTTTGGTTATTTTGTAATTGTGTGACAAACCTCAGATCAGTGTGGTTTGGGATGCTGAATTCATAGCTCTTCTTACATTCATGTGTCTGTTCACACTGCTGAAGGAAAAACTATCTGAACACAACATGCTTCCACAACATGTTAATGTGCCCTATTTTCATTCTTTAATTAAAATAATAATAATAAAAACCTTGGATTGGACTCTAGTGATAATCTGCTACTTTAGTTCTCTCCAATTTCAGTAATATTTACATATAGCTCCTCACATTACTTTTATTGTAAAAGTATTTTTGCTCCAAAACTGGTTTTGGATCTGAACATTGGAAATAACATTGCTTGCTCAACTAATTCAAACGTAAGGAAATACATCCTGTCATGTCTTCATGAAACACATAGAAGAAAACTGACGAAAACCTTGAAGTGAGCCCGTGCTGACAGTTAAGGGTTTTAAAGTTACAGTTACGAAACCAACCACATTATAGTTAAACACCCATCGATGTACAAGAAGATTTTAATTAGTCAAACTATAAACCTGATGTAGCTTTAAACTTGTAGAGGTGCTCCCCAAGACTCCCAAAATATGTTTGTGATACCATTGTGTCATCTCAGGCAATAAATAAGCCATGTATAGGCTACATGGTGTTTACCATTATTGTATAACCAATATTTTCATAAGCTGAAGTACACTTAGAAATTACCTGAAGTTGATCAAATCTGGGATGTAAAATAATTTTCTACAGCTAGATACTGATACATTTTTGTTAAGTTTTTTTATTAATTGACTTGTGCAAACAGTGATTAGAAATTTAACTAATGCGAAATTGTTTGAATATGATCGCAGTGAACTGATTTGCCTGAAGTTAAACTGAATGAAAGAGATATTACACAGTTGTATTGAACTTGATGCAGACATGAGTGATGCATATAAACTGGAGGGCAGTGACATCAGGATCATTTTAATCTGCATATTGTGCTGCTAAAAGTACAGATACTAAGCATAAAGTCACAATAAGAATTACAGCTCTGTTTACTATGGTGTGTTTTACTGCTACTGTTGCAATTGCCACTTTATTAATTTTCATACTGCAGCCTTTTTCTCTTTTGATTTCGCAAGTTGTGATTTTTTTGCTTGTTTGATTTTGTACAGCTTTGATTTGTAGATATCAGCCATTGTCGCTGTGAACACAGAATTCTGTTTCTCATGGTTGGTTTGTAGATGTAAAATGTAGCAGCCGCTCATCCTGATCATCCTGAATTTGTGACAATCAAGGGCATTGAAACATCTCTCATTTTGTTATATGAGGCTACCATTTTTAGCCACAATCAAAGACATCAAAATGATTGAGTTTGGCCAAGGGACCAGAGAGATGCCGGCTTTTCGGTCTAAACAAATTGTTGGCAAGTCATTTGACAACCCGCTCTACCACCCGAGCCACCCATCCCAGCTCCTCCTCCCCCACCAATTCATCCATGGCAGAACTGGGTTTATCATCCATCATCACAGCCTGGTGACAGCACAGCCCCAAGTGAAATGTGCAGGGTTCAGGCTGGAACAACTATGTTATTTCCTGTGGTTTGGTCCAGGTTAAGCTCGGGCCCAATGAGCAAGTAGCTTATTCTATCCCTGAAGATAACTAAAAAAGCCGGTGAATATGCAGAGAAACAAGATTCTCCCAACATATTCTGCAAAATGAATGTTGTGTTCATTCTTCAGCAGTCTGCTCATAACACAAACTTTACCGATAATGCTCTCAACACACTGAAGGTAGCTTTACTAAATGTCAGGTCTTTGACAAGAAAATCATTTCTAACCCCTGATCTTATCACAAGGCACAAATATAATTTGTTGTTATCAACAGAAACCTGGTTAGGCAGGGAAAACCAGTCAGTTGTTCTGATTGATGCAACTCCTTCTAATTTTAGGTTTGTGACTGAAACTAGATTACATAAGGAACATGGAGGAGTGGCTGTTTTTAAGGACTCCTTCCAATATAAACAGATGTGAAAACTTTGCTTTGCCTGAATATCTTGATCTCCAGATCCATTTTTCCGATTTGCTTACTGTTCCTCAACATACAGTATATAGGACACCTAAACAGTTCCCAAGCTTTTTTGAATACTTTGCTGTAATACTGTCTATAATTTGTGTTAACTTTGATTGAGTATCTATTGTTGGAGATTTTAACATTCATACTAACATTGCCCAGAAGGGAGTGACCAAAGAAATCTGTTGTGTTCTTGATCATTTTGGTCTGATCCAGCATATGAAAATCAGAAATGATAGATGTCATTGCTTCCAGCAAAGTCAAACAGATCATTGTGAAAGTGCTTCCATGCCCAGAGGAGGACATATGTCACCACTCATGCATGGCCTCAGATATTTTACATGTAAATATGTCCAAAGTGTTTTACCTAAACCCTACAAAGACCCATCAAGCTGCTCCTGAAAAAGAACAACATAGACATAGCACATTTTCAGATTTCTGCTGCTGGAATCCTAATTTAGACCAATAATGTGGATCACATCAGTCCAGCTCTGAGGTCTTTACTCTGGCTCCCTGTCCATCAGTAATTCAGGGCAAAATACACCAGTTACCTCAGAAAGCTAAGATTGGCTGAAACTGAAGTTTGTTTAAATCCAGTTTAAAGACCCACCTGTTCTCTGCTGCATTTACATAGTTTCTATTTAAAATTCCAAATCTGCACTTTCTTTTAAGCTTTATTTTCAAACTTGATCATGTTTTTAGTGTTGTTTGATTAATAACGACCTGTTCTTTTTGTCTGATTTTATTCCATTTATTTTACTTTTTAAAGTTTGTTAATGTACTATTTCCCTGCACCCCGCTGTAATGCTTCTGTTTTATGTAAACAACCGGACTTTTGTTGTACATGAAATGTGTTATGTAAATAAATAAACTTGTCATGCCTCATGAGCAGCTACAGGCCGATATCAAACCTCTTACTGAGGTTATAGAAAAAGCTGTCCAATAACTGTACAGCTTCCTGACACTAAATGACTGATTTGATGTTTACCGATCCGGTTTTCGGACACATCACAGCACTGACACTGCTCTAGTTAAGGTCTTTAATAACATCCGCTTGAGTGCAGCAGAAACATTTCAGTCCTGCTTACTGGATCTCAGTGTTGCATTTGACACGTCGATCATATAACACCGTTTCTCAGATCTTTACACTGACTTCCTGTTTGTCAAAGAACTGACTTCGAAATCCTGCTGTTAGTTTGCAAAGCTCTGAATGGTTTAGGGTGAAAATACATTCAGGATCTTCTGGTTCATTATGAACCAACCAGATCCCCCAGGCCATCAGGGTCAGGTCTACTTTCTGTTCCCAAAGTCGGAACTAAACACAGAGAGGCGGCAATCAGTTTTTATGCTTCTCACATGTGGAACAAACTCCCAGAATGCTGCAGGCATGCTGAAACTCTCAGCAGTTTTAAATCGGGGTTAAAATTGTTGCTTTTAACTCAAACAACATCTTCTTTGAAGGGTTATTTTTTCATCTATTTCATTTATTTTTAAGATTTGTTTTGGATAGTTTAATGCTTCTTCTGCACCTTGAATTGTCTTGTAGGCCTACATTAAATGTGCTATACTTGCCTTGCTTGTGGAAGCTCCCATAGTCTTTAAGCATTTACATAATATGTTATTTAGTGAACCTAAATTGATTACAGGTGTGTTTAGCCTGTGTGGTTGTTTGTAGATTTACCCAGGAGGATGATAACTACAGAGTTCATCACAAAGAGGGAAAAGCCTGAAAAACTGATGAAGCACAACTTAAAACTATAGGCTGTAGCTGTAACGCAAAGCTTTTTAACACTCAGTTTTACAAGAATATTTTGGCACATTTTGAATTGTGTTTTCAACACTGAGTACAGCTCAGGGACCAGTACAACACAAGCAAGCAAAGTCTGCACTTCTGTTTGCTTTGGTTTTGCATATTGCAAAGTGGACACAGAACCATGGCAGTACCCTTCTTTCATCCACTCACAAGCTGTCTTAAAACGGTTCCCAGTCTTCTATGTAAGTCATTGTAGTCATTCTAGTCATGATACTAGTTTTATTTAAAGTTCCTCTGATCAGGCTTTGCTTGTCCTCCTTCTGGGCTCAACATTGTGCTTTTGACAAGTTTTGAGCTGCTTGTCTGAAATCACTGCCTTTTCTTTTCTTTTAAAAAAATTGGGTAACCTGACAAGCGCTGTCCTTGTACTACAATATGGGGCATCTATGTATGGAACTTGTGCATTGACTTACACGAAAGTGTGTGTGGTGTATTTCAGTACTGATGTGCTCGGCGGGCCAGTCCATGAACCGCTGGAGTTTGGAGGAGCTGGTGAAAAGAGACCCTGAGAACTTCCTCATCCTGTTACAACAAATCATCAGGAAGACAAAAGAGGTGAGAGGATGAAGAGTGTTGTCAAGGAGAATGTTTTGTGGTGTATTATTTATACAACAAAAGAATTACTAAATTTCTATCTGTGTCCATCTTCTCTCTGTGTGCGCTTCCATGTGTGCGTTCAGGTTCAGGAGCAGTGTCAGTATGAGCTTGTGGCTCCCCTCGCCATCATGTTCTCATCTACACTTCTGCAGGTACACACTTTTCATTTTCAGGCGCCTTCCCAACATGTAACTTTTTAACATT
>JAVQJG010114477.1:0-20358 GCA_036024015.1 Craterocephalus amniculus | reverse complement strand
TCTTTCATGCCCTCCCCCTCCGTTTGAAGTGTCCTTCGGCGGCTCCGAGTGTGACTTCATTTCGAGTCACACTCGATAGTGAAGGGGTAGTGTGTAGGGGGCGGTTTGGGATTGGGCCACAGCACCAGTGCCAGAAATCTGGGATCACAGGAAATGCCAGCGCAGGTTAGGGTTCATTCAAATTAGTGATGAATATTCCTCCCTCAGGGAAACATGGCAAGACCTGCATGTGGATGATACGGGCAAGATGTGAGAGGGGGAAACTGAGAAAACAGAAAAAGAAAGATGGAAAAAAAGGTTCTTCTTGAAAGTTTCCCCCCAATATCCAATCCTGAAAATTAACTCTAAACATGGATGATGCACTTTTTGCAACCGTTTTTGTTTTGTACAACAGTAAAGCCCACATCTTGTGGGGAAAAAAGTGCGACTATCTTACCATCTTAACTTAATATTAAGAGTTGTTGCCAAAATGGGGGGGTTAATAAACACTATCAGGGGACTCCTATCTTCACTTTAAAGCTTCCAGCTAAGAGTCTGAGCTCATGGGTGACTCAGGAGCAATCTCAAAAAAACTGACCAAGTCAAAGACAAAAACCCAAGAAACATGGTGAAAACAGTTATTTTCTGGCATTGTGTCATTTTTACAGTGTTTAAGATGGAAGATGCTAAGATGATGCAGTTCAAGCTCATCTTCAGCATTTCAACAACTCCTTTTATCTTGAAAACACTTTCTTCTGCTTAAGAAATCTTTAAAACTGTTAAAGTCATCCCCCACTATTCCTGAAAGTTTTTTCCCCTGGTTGCTCTTTTAAAGGTTAAAAGATGTTATGAATAACTTATTTTACTCAGATGTAATCTTTAGGAGCAAATCCCCACATTCACCACTAGTTCATCCCGGTTGTTAATTATGCCGTCTGCACATGACCAACATATTTCAGCTTAACTTGCGAAAAGCCATCACATTTTAACTTTGTAAACATTCTATAACCCAGACAGACCAAACGCTTCAAAATTTACACGTCGAAGTAAACTAAATAAATCTAAAAGCAATCACCCAGGCAGCATGAGTAAACCTGCCACAAGATGAGAATGTAAACTTTGTAAAAGTTAAGTTTTTCTTCTAATGTTCCAAAGAAAGACTGAACCATAAACAACCACCATAATAGTTCCCATTTTAAATATGGCATGGTGAGCAGGGCAGCTCATTGTAGCCTGGATACAAACACTTTATTTTTACCGACACAGAAGGAAGCAGAAATCTCTTGCAGTTTTGCATATTGCTTTTTCTCAAGAGGTCTGCACTAAAATTAATGGGGGGAAAAAGGAAAACAGGATTTTATCCAAAGTTTTTTAAGTGTTTAGTTGTTATAAAGGTTATTTACTTTCATTAAGAGCTCGTCAACATATTCTGCATGTAAAAGAATAAATTATTATCAAAAATTTCAAGTAAAGATGTAAGCATTGAGTTGTGTTTGCCATTCAAGCCTTGAAGTTCTTCCAGTTGTTTTTAGATTTAGTTTTCTAACAGCCGGTAGCATTTAAATGCTCAGTGGAAGCTTTTTTACGGATGAAAACATCAGCTTTCACATGGCTTTAACGTTATTCCCCGAACATCCTACTTTACAGTTAGAATGTTTTTCTTTTTAAATAAACAATGAACAACAAAGAAAATGTAGTGATCATGTGACATGCTAGAGAAATTATGAACAAAAGTACAAATCCCAACCAGTAAGGGACAAGTGATACCATCTCTGTTTCAGGTATAGATTTGTTCATCTGCACCTCCAACTGGTGTTAAATGGCTCAGACGTGGGAGCCACGACACGCCCACCTATATATAACCTCGCTTTTAGCTGTGTCTCTATTTAAGGACACTCCCGCTAAGCTTCCTGCTGTCTTTATGAGTTCAGAGAAGGTTGCCAACACACTGCTGACATGGTGGAACACACTCCTTTGTTCTTTCTCTATCTGAGACAATATCGTGTTCTTCTCCGTCTATCAGTTACTGTAGAAGGAGATGCTTCCTTCTCTGCTCACTGCCTCGACCTGACAGGGATAATGTACCTTCCCATCAACGTGAGCAGCCTCCTTCCTCTGCAGCCTCATCCCAGCTCTAACCAGCAGCCCCCATATAATGGATGGTCATGATACAGACCACTGCTTCCTGCAACTAAAAGCAGCAGGAGAGAGAGAGAGAGGGAGGGGAGAGGGGGATTTTGTGGAGGTTGTTGGGTATTGTGGGTTTTGGTAGCAGATTGCCTGCGTGTTATCAGGACTCTGCAGTCGACAATCAAGGTTCTAATAAAGAGCTGTACTGTTTTAAATGAGACATTATCACCTTATTAATGTCTCCTCGGGAAAATGCACTCGCCTTCCTTTTACCAGGCTTCGCTATACATTAAACCAGCAAAGTCACACGTGTGAGTAAAATGAATGCAAACACCCTCCATCGCATTGCTTTGGCTCACCTTGTCCCTGAACACTTCAGGGTTGTTGTACATGAAGTCGCGGTAACTCTCTGTGCGCACTTTATCCTGCAGAAAGAAGATTCAGAAATAAGAAAAAAATGCACATAAATTGTAAATCAACACACTTTTTTCCCCTTAGTGGCTCAGAAGGCATTAAATCATAACAGAATGTGAAGGATTTCTTAGAAACTTCACAGCAAATCTATGAGATAAAAACAACCAGAGGGAAGTGGTTATTTCCTTGTGGAGGTATGGTCAGGGCTCGCTAATTAACCTGCCAATCAAATCTGCCAATCAAATCTGCCCACAAATCAAAGCAGCTACTCTCCGGAGGGGCCAAAACTGCAGATCTATTAAAATATAGTCAAATACTTTTGTTCCACAGTGATATGGGGAGAAATGTGTACTTTTGTACATGGATGGGGAATGCGATGACTTTCACACGAGCTGCAATCCAAATTTTACAACAGCAGAAATCCATACTGCTGTGCTGTATTGCAATAAAAATTACTGTCACAAGTCAAACGTTGCATTGCACAGACCGCAATGAAAGAAATGACTTGGTATAAGCTTTCTGACGTAAAAAAACAACAGAAAACCTATCACCCCCCTCCAGAGGAAAATTTATCAATCACACACAGACTGCGTCATAAGTGATGCGCTCGACTCGGACCCGAGTAACAGTTGACCGCATTCTACTGCAAAGTCCACGTCACGTGTTCTCGGCCCCTCCTGAGGCTCGGATGGAGTTTTCAGACTGACGCATACGCAACGCAAAACTTAACAGTGCTAAGCACCAATCAGGGCAGCCAGCAGGAATATGTCTAAGTACTGCAGTAAGTGGAACAGTGCAGTGGAGAGACAGAGAGAGCGCTAACCCCTCCAACCCATACACACAGAAGCCCCTTCAGAATGAGAGCACATTTTGGTCTCTGTGCTTTGAGGTGTGTAAAAACCCATTTCCATGTTACTCTGAAAGTGTGATGTTTCACTTGAGAGCCCAGCAGTTATGGCCGATTCCTCACTTTTAAGAATTTGTCTTATCCTGTGCATAGAGATGATCGCTTTCATTTATATGCTGCGGCAAAGTTTTTCAGTCCTGATGTGCGCTGAAGGACCTACCCGCCCTGAAAAGATATTCATTTTCCCACAGGACATGACTCACAAGACTAATGAGACCAGCAAGCTTGATAAGTGTATGCACGTGTGTTTGCAGAGCTCAGACCTTCAGCATCTCCTCATGGATGCCATAATGACCGTAGGAGCTGAAGTAGGCCTCGTCCTCATCCTCGCGGAGCTCAGCCACAGTGCCCAGGTTACTGGGTTTACTGGTTTCTGTTTTCAGCACCAAACCTTGAGCCAGGAGCCTGAAACCAAATGCTGCAGTTAACTTTCCATGTCAGGGCACAGGACAAAAGAAGTGGAAGGCACACGCAGCCTTCATTCAGGACGAAGCTGTAAATGGAGGAGAGGGGAAGCATTCATCTTCCTACCTCTCCTCCACATCCCCCTCACCTGCTCTCTTTTTGTAATTTTCCCTTATTGCCTCGTACCTACCTCCCATCCTCACTTTAGCCTCCCCACTGCAGTGGAATTTTCCCTTCCCTTCTTTTTTTTTTTTTAATCTTTCCCTGCACTCAAAACTTCTTCCACAGGGTACTCCATTCAATGTTTCTGTCATACTGAGCTCACTGTGTCCCCCTGCTGGCCCACAAAGGGTAATGCACAAGCAACAAACAGCACTAAACACATAAGTTCTTGAAAGCTTAAAAAAAATCATAACTTAAAAAAATGACCTGAAATGTAACTAACTTGAGTTTGTGTAGGTCCTCCATGGCTCGAGCCAGTGCCTCTTCTGAACTGCGAGCTCTATCTTCTGCAGCTTGCGCCCTTTGCAGCAGGACATCGTGAGGCTCAGCTCTGGACGACGGACATGTTGACAAGCACGTCCCCTCAATGCCACAGAGCTCCTCGGGGTCTAACAGAGACACAGACGGGGGAAGCAGCAGATATTTCTGCACTTTAAATGGCTGCTGAAGAAGTGTTTGTTATAATAGCTGTAAAAATGAGGGGGCGTGAAATTAAATATTGTAAAGTGACTCTGAGAAAACTCTGAGGAACTAAAGAACTAAAGAAAGAAAAGATAAACTGGAATATATTCAACATTTTCAGAGGTTTTCCTTAAAATAATCAAACAAACTGCCTGTGATGTGTCCTCTGGTTGGTGTTGATGGTTTTTACTGCACAGCCAAGATCTGAAATGACATGTAGTCTTACCAGAGGACACGGTCACGATTAGTCACTGCTGCAAAAGTTATCAAATCAAAGAGACTGTTTTTACTACATATTTGCATGATACTTGGGGGATCCGATCACAAGTGGGTATCGCCATGTGCGAGAGTTCACACCTGATATCAGACATTGTCTTATGATAGAAATGATGCTTACAAACAGTCACTAGTCATTTAAGGGGAAAAACTATCTTTTTCATGCTCCTGTGTGCTGCTTTATTCAATTAAAACAGAAGTTTTGATATTCAGAACTAAAAAGCATAAATTTAAGTTTGGCAGGTAAAGGAAGATAGCCATTTCAGTTATTTGTCCTGGCATTGCTAGCATTTCATATGAACACTATTCCATGATGTAGCTAACATCCATTGGCCTGGCGCTTACTTTAGCACAGAGGCTTATGAGCTGCTGCCTGAACAAAGTGCAGCTGAATGAGGAGATTTAAAGATTTAAATGAACTAAGTGTAGACTGAAAACAAAAATGCACTGCTGGCTGGAGGGTTTAAAGAACACAGCTGGTCACAGGAAAAGAAAGGAGGTAGGACAGAATGTCAAGAACACAAGAGGAGATGAGCGGCATTGAGATAGCCCATAGTTTGTGATCATGCAAGCTGAAGTTCGAGCACAAATGCAAACACAAAGCTGGGGCAACTGAATATAAAGAGCAAAACAGATTCAGACACAGGCTCTGGAGATCAGAGTTCTGATGAGAGGATTCAGTTACGTGTCAATTAAATAAAGAGTCAGGATGTCTATTTTACAGAGATACATATTTACCTCCTTTTAAATGTTCCAAAATGTTGGACAGGCAAAATACTTCCTGTTATTAAAGTAACTCATTTTTTTTATTTCTTTAAATCTATCAAGGTAAAGTTTAAGGTCGATCATTTTGATTGTGTTTGGAACAAAACTTATTATGCTTCTTACTAGAGAAGAGAATTTCAACAGAAAGTTGTTGTTTGGCATTTTTATTAAAAAAACATCAATAAAAGCAATTTAAGCAATTTATAGTGCACTTATAGTCTGGCTTATCTATCCCCAGAAATATAGAGCTAGGATAAATTCTGAATTGCTGGTTACTTCAGGAATCTAACAGCTACACTGTCTTGTGAAGAAAAAAGCTAATTTATAGCCCTGTCAGGGATATATAAATGACTTAGCTCCAAATATTCATGCCAGTGAGTATATTCATATTGCTCTCTAATTCCTCTTTTCTTTAATGGGAAAGGCTTCATTAAGTATGTTTAATTTCAAGTCACATTTAATGTGCTTTATCTGAATTCGCCTTTATTGAAGTTTTGGAGTAAACATAAGTGAGCTTTTTATCTAAAGGTTTCATTAATTCAACCAAACCTCACTAGATTGCACAGGAACGTCTTTGTTTTATTTTCAAAACCTTAAAATTACACAACAACTGATCAGCCTGATTAATTTTAAGATATCAAGAGCATTTTTATTCACTCCAACTAACATTTTTAATATTATACAGGTGTGGTAAAATCTGGATAATTTGACTTGAATTAAAACAGCCATTTTGGTGGCACTGCTAAATATGATCGCAAATGTGCCAGTGTTTAGCCAGGGGGTTGCTTGGCAAAAACTTACCAGAGTGAAATATGTGCTAAACACACTGCAATAACAAAAGGAAAGACAGAGAGGAGCAGCAGTACCTGTTTGAAGCAGCGGGTCATCCTGCAACACCGGTCGCAGGAAGTCTTCACTCTCCCAGGGTAAGGGGCCGTCTGGCAGCCCCGTCAGGCAAGACGAGCTACATTTCTAAGCACACAAACACATGCATCGGCTGTGATGCACTCAAAAGAAGTCTGTGCAGTATTTACAATTTATAAAATACACCATAAATACAAGATGTGATGAAATTGCAGAAGTACTTACTGTTGACCGTATGAAGTTGATCATTTTTATGTAGCCATAATCATCTAAACCTAAAAAAGAAAAGATGAATAAACCACTTGAACTCATGTTAAATGTGCTGTGGTCTTTTTATATGCTTAGAGAATCAGCGGACACTTACTGTGTTTTTTTATGACATCTACAAAGTTGACCTGGTGCTCAGCTGTGCAGTGCTGCAAGGTGGCAGGTACAGAGCTAAGCAACCTGTTAAGACAAAAAGAGACTGGTTTCTCAGGTATGTTGTGCAAAAAATGTTCTTCCTCATTGACAGAAAATGTTAAACATATATCACATACAACCATGAGTATTAAACATACTTAAGTTAAATGTACTGTAGGAGCTTTGTTACATGTCAACTAAAATCTAAACTAAATCTAACTAAATCGTGCAAACAGCAGCTCTTTAACTTGACTGAGGATATCCATGAAGATGTAGCACTGAGACAGCAAATTAAACCAAAATATTTAGTAAATATGCTGGAGAATGATCACTTTGACAATTTTTTGCATTCATCTTTGTAACATCCTGTGAACCTGGGAAGGAATGTAGAGTCAGGGTGGAAACTGAAACAATTTCTGCCTGCACATCGGTCTTTTCTTTTCTCATCATGTTTTTGAAGACTCCGGTCTCACATTATTTGTTCGTCCTGGTTAAATTTCCATGACAGTACTTAACATTACTTACATTAACTATAACCTCTTCTTCTTTTTGAAAAGACTATTTTCAGGGTTTGACAAAAACATCCCAATGCATCTGCCAATTGTGATGATAAAACTCTTCTGTAATTTCAATAGTTATTTGGATGCAAGTTTTCTAATTAAAAACAAACAACAAAAACAAAAATGTACATCCAGCATGTGTCCTCTTTAATCAGATAATTTTGCAGTCTGAATGGCATCATTTGTTCAGGATTTTTTATACTTGCAGTAATGTGTTTTTCTGTAATTGCTTTTCTCTGAAGGAAACACATTACAATGGCACATTCTCACTTGTCACAGAACAGGCAGGTAACTGGCTGACTGTCCTCCTCCATCCACTGCCACTGTTCATCATCATCATCATCATCATCAACATCATCATCTCCGTCAGAAAGTTCAGGCATATCCTCAGCTCCATCGCCGTCTGTCAAAATGAAACCGCTTTACAGATTTCTCCGAAAGAGCAAAATAACCCGTTAACATTCATGGCATCAACGTTACAACCGTTACTACTGAGGAGGGTGCTGCAACGTCATCGTTGCGAGCCTAAAAACTAAATTTATTGATCAACTACGTAAAACTAAACATCGCTCAACAAAAAAGGGTATGAATTTTTATATGCCTAAGTTTCTGAAGGGTTCTTTGGTTATAACAACACTCACGTGGGTCTGTGTACTCTGCCATGATGTCCAACGCTTCAGAGGACTTCCTGGCTACGTTTGATGACGCAAATACGCCCTGGCTTACTTCCGGATAAAGGCCACCAGAGGTCGCCAAAATTTTATAGATTTATCCTTTTTGTGACCCAATCAGACAAACTAGAACACATCCAAAAACACGGCAAACATAAATAACAAACAAAACGTATTAAACTATTATAATTGAAGACAGAATACGAAAAATAATTACGTTAAAGCATTTTAACTAATAACAAATCGGCCTGAATTTAAAAGAATAAGTATAAAATGATGCCAATCCTCCAAAATGTGAGAAATAAGATGTAACTATCTTTACACATTAAAGCATGCACATTATTATTGTCAATCTTTGGGATATATAGGTCATTGACAATACTTATCCTTGAATTAGGACATTGTTTACAATGATGCAAAAAATAGTACTGAAAATTGATACAATGATATATAAATTCTAAAAGCAGTTTGAGATTACATAACGGTACAAAAAATTGACAGCAATGGAAGTTAACTATGTAACAAGTCTCAAATGATAAAACAGTTATCAATTATGACAACTTTATTATAGGTTCAGTATTTGATCTGATTGGACATTTTGCAGAATATATCCACTTATATTTCTCTTGTACAGTATGCATGAGTAAGACTTTTCAGGTTGTACTGGACACACTCACTGGACAAGTTTTAGAACAAATTGTGAAGCAAGTTGCTCCAACACACTGCATCCTTACAATCAGACATTGCAACAAATAAGTAAGCTGATTTTGTCTGGATTAAGTTGCATCTAATAAAGGCGCATTTAGGAGATAAGTGTTAAACTGTTCCATGTCCACAAGACTTTGAAACTATGAACCACAGTGGTTTATTTTTTATTCTTTAAACTTGTGTTTCTTTAGCGGCAGAATCTGTCATTTATTTATTTACATCTTTATTTAAAGAGACAAATGTGTACAACATTGTTTCATAATTTAGATAAAGTAAATGTAATGCATATAGGTTTATAGCCAAGGCTTATTTGGAACGCCTGTCCAAATAAGCCTGGACTGTGTCAATCTAAAATCTCAGACTAATCATATTTATCCTCCAATCCACTTGCAGTAGTAAATCAGTCTTTTGTTATAAGAGTTTTTTGTACTTTCACATGACAGGAATGGAGCAATTTCACAGGTGCAAAAAGACAAGTTAACTTTAGAAGGAAGTCTTTGGAAAGTTTGTTTGTGCTTGAATGGGTTATTTGCTTGCAGACTGCCTGCCTCTGGAATTATAATTAGGACAAAACTGTTATAATATTGAAACTCCAATTGCAAACATTAGATTTGGATCTATATGGCCCAATGGCAAGAAACAGAAGAATATCTCAATGTTGAAAAAGCTTGTTAAGACGTTATACGTACATGATCCTAGAAAAGTGCTTGTAACAGCTGGTCTGAAACAGGCCTTATGTTACTATACTAGTGTTAAGTTGGAGATGCCCGTTAATCGCCAAATTACGGATGAAGGATAGGGGGGAAGAAGAGGAATGAAGACAAAGAAGCCTCAAAAAAGGCAAAAAATAACACCCAGTTTTGCCTTTTTAACTATGACTTAAATAACTGTTGACAGTAATAGAGGTATAATGATTTGAAATAGTGCAAAGCTTCATGTCAAAACCAAGGCTAAGGCAATGAAAGTGAACATGTCTTTTGTTTTTAGGATACATCTCACACACACTCAACGTCATGATAAACACCTTTAAATGATGATGTATGTGCGATCAGGAAACATATTAAATTCTTAAAACTAGACTAGTTGCTTTCACATCTGAACTTTCTGTATGAAGGCGTAAAGGAATGTCAGTAATCCCATTTAAAACAAATTATAGATTTATCTTCAGTTTTTTAAAAAGTAAAATATTTTCTGTTGAAGCAGAGAACATATTTAAACAATTTTCAGAAACTTGTTTGACTAATGCATTGTTTTAGTTTTTCAGGAAAAATAAATTAAAGGAAAGTTTTACTTGCACTTTAAAGTAATTTCCAATTTGATCATATACAAAACAAATTGATCCAATTATTTACATTTAGGAAAATATTATTTTCATGTTCTGTTCTTTATACTCTTCTATGAATAATTTACCAAATTTTAAAAAAGTGTAATATTGTCAATAACTTAAATCTTAACACATTTTTCTAAATTTTAATTTGTAACCTTTTAATATTATAAGAAAAGTGTGTTAACCACATTTATTCACAAGAGGGAGCTGCTGGCTCAGAGAGGGGATTCTTTTATATTAACATTAATCATCATGTTACAAACACAAAAGCCAGTCAAAATACTTTACATATGCCATGAAAATCAGTTCAAATATAGGAGAACAAGGAATAAAAAGGGAAAACAAAAGTTTTATCAAAAAAGAAAGAGAGAGAAGATAAGGCATCAGCTCAATTAATTATTTTCCTTGCTCACATTGCTAACTTAAATGATATGTTCTCTGGCTTCAGAAACAAAACAAAAACAAATAAATAACAGTTTATTCAAAATTACTCCTCAAAACAAAATGTATCAGAAATATTAATATTTGAATTGGATGCTATTTCTATCTGTTGTTAGAGATGAGTTTAAATCTAAAATGAGCAAGTACATTAGTTGCAGCATAGCGTTACACAGATAGCGTGTAAACCCAAAACATGCATACACAAAGCATCTTTGCATTAATAAATATTACCTAATGGATATAAAAACATTTTCCTGATTTTAACATATGAAAAAGTACATTTACTGCATAGCAGAAATAAGCATGATGTTTAAGGCAGTGCTTTAGTGTGAGTGGTAAAAAATTTGGCAATATTTCCCAGCTGAAAATGTTCCAAATATTACAGATAAAAGAAATTAAACCAAAATGTTGCTTGAATCCTGTTTTCTCTCCAGTAGTCTTTATGTTCATATATAAATCCTAATAGCAGTTGTAAAACATATATATGACACTTTTCAAGTACAGTGAAAATATCTGGATGTGATGAGCACTGCAGCATCTTGTCATCTTTGTATATCCACCTCTATAATTTAAAAAAAAGAACAGAAAATGAATAACGTGTTAATCAGAGGGTCAGAAAGTTAAGATAGTCCATCATTCCTTCAACTGCTGTCTTGTTTAAACAACCAGTAATGCTGAAATAGACTGAGTTATGAAAACTACCAAAACTGACTCAGTATTTATAAATTGTGACACACAAAAGTCCACTTCAGGAAACATTGGCTTAATAAGTTTTACCAGTCTAACACAGTAAAATGCAGTCACCTCATAGTGTCTCCTGATAATTCATTTCCCTGCACCTTTCCCCAGACTGGCTATAGCTTTATTCTCCAGGATCTCCGTCTTCTGCTCAGGCTGAAGCAGAGTGTTGGACACCATTGCTTTTGCCACCATTTGGATAGGGACAGACATGGATGTAGAGCACACGGCATTAACAGCACCGAAGAACTTCCTGGCCAGCCACTCGCCGGGTCGATTTTCTTGTCTGTCCACCAGCAAAACCCTGATGGACAAAAAAGGTTCAGTTTGAAGAATGCATTGGTTTGATAAAGTCTGTTTTATAGTTTATAGTTGGTTCCTATTGTCAATACATCTGTAGGACTATAAAGACTTCAGAATGACCAATTTATTATATTTTATGATACAAAGGTAGGGTTCCGCAGGTGTGCAAAGGAAAGTGAGAAAAAGAAACCCATTTGTCGTCATAATGCTCGCCATTTTAAGGCACAAAATCTGTACCATTTTTTTTTCAGCAAGAAATAATGAGCATCAGACCATCCTTTAAAAGTAAAAAACCTTGCACAGTAAAGCAGCTTGAAACTTCCTTCCTCCCTTGCGACAAATATTCTTTCAAGTAGATGGTTTCTTTTTTTAAATTCAACTGTAGGATATTTAAGTAAACTCATGCAATCTTAATTCCTTCACTTTAAATAATTTATTAAAAGGAACAGCTTACAGCAGCCAGTATACTACATCATTACGTGTCATCGTCTCAATAACTTGTCATATTTTGGGTATCTTTTTGGTCTGATGATGTCAAAACATGGCCAGTACGATGAAGACGACTGCTTAAATCCAAGTTGTCCTTGAGCAAGAACATTTAGAGGCTGGTTGATGGTTCAGACACTTCTTTTAGATTATTTTTGTGGATGATCACCTTTTAAGAACCTAGCCTGTCATGCACTATACTTGAACATTCAACAGTTGCACATACGCATTCAAGCATTAGGAAAAAGTCAAATTAAGTTCACCTATAAAGGTTACTGTGCATTTTATGTACATACTGACATACAAAAAGCCAAATATCCCAAACTTTTCCACTGACCGGTTGACACAATACCACTTTCAATTTGAAGACTTTTTCTTCCTTCATATAACTGGGAGCACTCACCCTGGCCTATAAATGGAGAACCTATCGAAACCCAGTGCCTCAATGTCTGCTTCCACTTGTCCCTGGATGAAGATATTAAATATCATATTACAAGATCTGAGATACACAAAGAATCCTTAGTTAACAGACTTATTTTAGTATGTGGCATGCAGGACAAAAAAGGAATAATAGACCTTGACTTGGAGGTAGAGAAACTTGCTGTTTTTATCAGCTCCTCGAGAGGATTCCAGGTGGAAGTGTGTGCAGCCTCCTGCTTTGGCAAGCTCAGCCGATTTCAGAACGTAGTCATGATCAACTCGGACAAATCCATCCTGAAATATAAGGGATTTACTTTAAAAATAATTTGTGCCTTGCATGTAGATGGGGAAAAATATAAAAAACTGGTTGATTTATAAATTTTCACTTAAAAAAAGATTATTGCCCATCCTGAGTTTCCTTAACTTACAGCCCCTGCTTTCGCTCTGGTAGTTCCCAGACAGCAGTAGCCAACATCATGGCCCTGGAAGGCAGCAGCATGTTCATCCAGCTTCTCAAAGTCAACCACCTCTTGTACCTGTAGGTGGGAAGAAAGACCAGGTCAAGCAACGTTTGACTGTGTATCCTACAACAAAAGCTGCATCACTGACCAGGTTTTCATATGCTTTTCCTTCAAAGGTCAGCTGTCTCCGTCCAATGAGAGTTATCTTGGAGAACAAATTGCGCTCCAGCAACTCCTGAAGCAACACTTTACCCGTTTCCCCAGAAGCACCAAGAATAAAGCAGCTCTTGTTTTGGCCCCTGAAGTTGTCCTCAAGGGTCCTCATGTCCTGAGTCATGCTGTGAGCCGAAGAGAAGATCATCTATTGACACACTACATGTGTGCAGGTTAAGACAAAACAAATCTGGAGTGCGTTTATAACAGCTTGTATTAAGGGAAGGAAAAAACTCTTAATCAGTCATAGAAAAAAAAAATTAAAAGCTTAAGTGTCAACACTCTATAACGAATTTGTGCAGACATGTAAATGTTTAAGATTCAGTCTTTATAGTATCATTTAGTGTGACTGTGTATCGCCAATAAGAGAGAAACCTTAAATTAATGGATTTCTCAATGGAGTCTAGCTTGGCATTCACTCCGTACAACAAATGTTGAGTTATGTAACATCTGAAAATATATTGGTGGGGAAATGTTATATACGGTATGAATGAATGAGCGTACAAATTTTTCCACATATGATGTTCATAGAATAGATGCATGCAGAAAAAACATACAGTGAATGTGTCGAGTCCGGTATGAAGGTTGTAGGGTTTTACCTGATATATTTCGCCGGAACAGGGTCGTCAAAATAATATAAAACCACAGCAATGACTGCAATAATGGCAGTTAAAAGGCTGGTCGCTTTTCCCAAGCTGGTACCGAATATGTTCATAACAGACGTTGTTGGGGGCAACGGTTAATTAGAAAGACTTCCTGGTTGCTTCATGTCCTCGTGCCTCTTCCTGACTCGCTGACAGGCTGTGGAATCATGAAAACTCAAAGTTCGTCTCCTTTTATCACGCTGTTGGGAATTTAACATTGAAAAAGACCGAAGATTTATTTATACATTCAGTGTGATATTAGGCTGTTAACTGTAATTTTTTAATCCTCTGTGATTCTCCATTATCTATCAGACATAAGAATTTATGGATGACGCATGCGCACTGGTGGCTTATAGTTGTTTTTCTATTTGACCGACCAATAAAGTAAATATTGGTACTAAAATGTATGCAATCGAGGTTTGTGTCTTAAGTACATTATTAAGAACTCAGTACTTTTACAGCAGACTTTTTCATCACTATTTTGGGTCAATGCATCTCTGATAGAGTGGAGTGAGCCTGGTAAATCATACAATTCACTGTGGATGCTGCGTTTTAAACTAACATCTCAAAATGACCCACTGACTACAAAGCATGGAGCACAGTGATGTCACTAACTTGAAAAATATCCACAAAGTAAACTAACACAGGAACTTACAACATAATTTACGTATTTTTAATTTATTTCAAATGACAATGTTAAATTTGAATTTGCTATGTGGGGTGCTCCAACTGTGTCCAATTAGCCTACTTAACATTACTGACATTCGACAAGCTTTAAATAAAATAAAAACTGATTGATTCTTTTTTTGTCTGAGCAACAATCATACAGATAGCAAAGCTGATAACATTTTTATGTAAAATAACTATTTTTAGCTATCAACTCACAACTAACAAATATAAAGAAAATAAATAGAATATTTTTTGATAATGAAAAAAAAACTGTATATAACAAATGCAGAATTAAAAAAGTAATTGGTGCTGAAGTTGGAAAGCAGGAGATTTGTAAAAACTACTGATTCTCAGTACATGACTTTTACATTTTGCATATATTGCTTTACAAGCAGGGACTTTGAATGTGAGGGTAAACCTTTTGGGGAATTATGTGAGCCAAATAAAGCTAAATATGATTAAATGAGGGACGTGCAAGGAGAATATACTTTTTCTTTAAAGTCACAAAGTAAATCTATCGATGCAACTGAACATTAGCATTCAACTAATGGCCGTGAAAATTAAAATAAGCTACATTTAAATTAGCTTTTTGTATTTCGAATGCACAGTTATGCACACTTATTCTGGTTATAAATTTCATTTATAAAGAGTTTGCACTTAGACTTAGGTTTTCGCTTTGCTTTGATTGCCAACCATAATTGTGTGTCAGGCTCTCACATTAACAGACAAAGTTGAAGTTACGATATCTATTAACATTGTAATTGATTTTGTTGTCATAGAGGAAATTTTGATTAATCTCAGGATCTTCTTTAATGGGTGGTTTAGTCAAATGTGTCATCTTTTCATTATATACAGTAATACATGGACTGACTGACCACCTTGGTGAATTTAAAAATATACAGTATCTTTCTTGTAGCAATTGCAAGAAAACCATGTGCTTCTACACATCTGAGATTTATCATTAACGGTCAACCCTTCCTTTGCTGTCCAGCCTGTGTGGTTCGTAATCAGCTACAGGTGTACAGCTTTAGGCTCTCGATTATACAAGAATTAATCTACATATGTAAAAAGATACAGTGGTACAAGTAAGTGTTATGAAGTAGTGAACAAATACAACAAAGACAGAAATGCATTCAGTCACTTCTTTCTTATGGGTTTAAAAGTTGCCTGGGATGGCATCTCTTATGTGTAATTTGGGAAAGAAATCCAGCCTGGATCTGGACTGAAGGCCAAACCCTGAAAATGTTTTTGCTTTATGTTAAACCTTCAGGGGGTTTCATTTGCCGAAACCTCCACACAAAGAAAGCAAGTCCAGTCACATGCAATGAATTCATCAACACCCCATGTTTTTAACACCCCTGCCACTTGGAACACAAGGCATCGATCCAATCTAATAGAAAATGATGCAGCCAGGGATGATCCTGTAAAGATGTCAGCAGTAAAAGACAGGAAGAAAAGAGGCTGAGCTTGAGAGAAGAGGCCTTAAACTGGCACTCCACTGAAATGAAATGTCGCCTCATTGTTCCTTAACCCCAGGTGCTAATTGGGCCCAGCGGCAGGGAAGAAAGCTGCTGCTGGGCTCCTGTCTGTCGCACCTGTTGAGTCATTGTTTCACGCATTGATCAGACAGGAAGTTGGAGTAAGAAGGCTTATGCCTCAGTGGGTGCGTGGCAGAAACGTGGTTCAATTTCCTTTTAGTGCTCCACTGCTGGAGGTGGAAATGCCAATACTGGTCAGTGATCAATTCAGCTGACCATGGATTAGCTGAGACTAAAACACATACAGATGATAGAGAGGTTTTTCTTTTTTCCCTCAAAAGATTGTTCATTGTTCATTCTTCATTTGTAGTCATTCTAAAATATTTATCAACACTGTGTGATGTTTGACTCTTCTCACTGCTGCTGCTGCTCATCCTCTACAACAGTGGTTCCCAAACTGGGGGTCAGGACCCCCATTGGGGCGACAAGATCATTTCAGGGAGTCACCAGATAGGCTAATTGAGAAAAAAAATATAAGCAATATTAACAAATAAATTTGGGATTTTTGGTATGGCTGTCAAAGTCAAACCATTAATGCAGATCCCAAACCATTTGGGGATCAGGGCTCAAAAAGTTTGGGAACCACTTACAGCATTATTCAGACTGGATTTCTCAGACACCTGCAACACCCACATCATCAAAAAGGTTATGTGTTGTAAAACGTTTGATACATCTTCTGCCTCGCAATCTATTTTTGTCTATTTTTGTTCTGCAATTAAAAGAAGTCCTTAAGGAGTCATTTCCAAAATGACTACATCCCATTGTAAGGCGAGTGGTTGTTAAAAAAAAAAGTGGGGGCTGGGTTGGGGGAAGTTGAATTCTTTCTTTTTCTTAGGTTGAAGAGAAAGCTTAAAAACAAAATATGTTGTTTTTTCAATTTCATTCATATGCATGCATATGGTTTTACACAGTTAAGCTTAAACATGGGCAAGTCACCATGCTCTTTCATCCACATGTCAAAAATTGTGACATGACAACATTTTGTAACTGGTAGTGTCACCTGATGGGAACCACAACCAGGGAGCATTAACCTGTAGTTGTACAAAAATATTCTAACTTTATTCAATTCTATCTCTGCATCGTTACAATTACACATTTTAATTTGTCCTCCGTGGGACAAAGTCTATCTTAGAGGTAGCAGGCAGTAGCAAGTAGAAAGGCATACCATAGACATACAGTGGAAACAGAGCAGTGAAAAGAACAGTGGAAAAAGACGGTCAGGATTTGAAAAAGCAATTTGTCAAAAGTCAGGGGTGCCATATCACCCCAAATCCCTCTTTTCCCTTTTACAGGGAACTTTTGTCCGTGTTTAGAGTAGCAATGGTAGATAACATACAATATGTCTCAAGAGTGAACCATTGTTGTCTTTGCAGGAATGAAACATCACTGGTAATGACGGGAGAATTGCAGTATTGAACCGAGAAACACGAAATTGTGGTAATTGTACTTTTCTTTCTTAGCCTTTATTATTCTGTTAACCACCAGACATTGTATGATCTCTCATGAGACAAATTCTATAAAGAGTCTCTTGAACATTTTTGGATATTATTTCCATCAGATGGATCCCACTGACCTCTTTCCTGCTTGCAGTCACACAAGCTGTAACAACACTGTGAAGTCTGTATTATATGAAACTGATGGGCAGCTGTCAGAAATATTTAGTTTTTACCATTTACACTGTACTGTTAGCACTGTAACCTTAGAGGGCTACAATTCAGAAGTATGACTACTGTCATAAGATCAGTGCTATAGCTCAACAATTGTTTTTGTTTTTAATATATCTGATAACATTATTTATGCCTGAGGAAACACTGGAGATGTAATGATTTCCTAAAACAGCTGATAATAACACAACAAAAAAATTCACAGTTTCAGTAAATTCAGATGATCTCTGGGGAAAAAAAGTGACATTTGTGGTGTTCCCAGTCAGCCTGACCAAATACCGGCACTTGTATTCATCATTTAAAAAAACATGGGTTGTTCTGTGGCTCAAGTACAATATCAATGTTTAAAGAGAGGTCTTCAAATTTAGAAATGGGACATTTTATGGTTGTTAAGCTCTCATAACAGCCAATGCAGAGCACCAATAGAGAACACTATCAGAATGACTCCATGGCCTTATTTAATGCAGCCACATGCCCAAGACGTCAAGATGATTGATCATTTACTCTTGAGAAGATCCTGTTTGAGATGACCAATGTGCAGGGAGACAGGTGTTTAGCAATAACTGCACTGAGATTAACAAAAGTCAGGTTAGTGCTTACATGGAGCGACTTCTTGTTGGGATGCACAGGCCTTGTGATAAAGCTACTGCCAGTTTATGGAATGGTTATTGATCTTTTTTTTGTGGTACCATTTCACTTCAGACATTTCATGCATTGTCAAGAATAATAAGCTTGTTCAGCCAGGAGACAAGAGTTATGTGGCCTGTACTGTAAATGCCAAACTTCCTTCTATTAGGAATGTTTGGGACAAAAATGTTGGGAACAACTGCATCAATCAAATATCATAACATGGTTTTACAGTATATGTGTAATCTACAGTTACCTCAGAACTCAATGGCAGTGTGCTGATACATTTCAAGATTGATTTTTAAGGTTCTTTGAGACCAGAAGAAAAAAAACAGGTTGCATTTTTGTAAATAAAATATAAATGGAGTAGGCAAATATTTATTTAGAGCTGGCAGATTGTGGGATTTCTTTCATTTGTGGTATTTTTTTTGTCTTTCTTTTTTAGGCTACTTTGTGGACATAACAAAGAGTTCATGACCAAACAACAGGATCACATATAGGCTATGATTTCAATAGGAGATATTAAGGGGTCAGATTTTGTTAGCGGTTCGGGGGGAGCAGGATGGTAAAACTCACCCATGCAGGACTCTAGTCTGTAGGTTCTGTGGTGTGCAGAACACACCCTGTTGGCTTTATCTTTCTCTCCTGTCCAAAAAACAGGGCTGCATCTCTTCCTTCTTCCTGAGATTTATTACGGTTGGAATACAACTTTCCAGTGAACCGAGACCCCCGGTTTTCAGGAGGACCAGAGTCCATGTCTTTGGACCACAGCAGAGAGCATGTGTGTTCATACTGCATCTGCTATCCATGGCAGCAGACCACAGTCCGTTCAGAGCGAACCAAAAGCCGCAGCGTGAACGTGTGAACCTATGAGCCCCTTCAGATCGATTCCATTTTCTTACCCTGTGGCATGTTACACAACATCCTGCATCCACATGACAACTTCACACACATCACAATGTCAGCCCCATGCTTCAAAACCGACACAAGGCAATCTTGTCCTTAAACACATGCATCTAAGGTCAAAGGTGGGTTACCTTTGACCCACTATTCCCCTTCTACTCTTTCACAAATAACTACAATGATCAACAGCAAAGCTGCTTCGGTCCTAGTGTAAAAGAATTGGGGAGGAGGCCACTAGACAGTTGAATAAGAAACAAACTAATAATTTAGAAAGTGATGATGATCACTTCTGAAAAAAACTATTAAGTATACAGATGACTTTAATGGAGTATGTGTTTTCTATAATTAGCCTATATACAAAGAGATCACAAAAATATTTGATATTTAGCCACATACTGCACCACAAAATGTGTTGAATCGTCCCTTAATTTATGGTGGTAAAATGCTGTAAGTTTACACATGGCTAAATATGTTAAAACAATCAAAATACGAAAAAGGAGGGGGGTTGCTTAATTAAACCCAAAAGGAAATAATTGTCAAACACTATTAAATTGTTTTATATTTCATTTTTTAAAAGTATGTTTCCAAATCAAATCCAATGCTTCGTGCCTGCATGCGTACGCTGCACCCTGTACACTCAGTCAAGCTCCACAAACTCTGGAGTGTGATGCTAATGATGGTAATTAATGGAGCCTGACAGCACAATCTGCTGCCCATTGTCTCCCAATAAACAGCTTTACAGTCCACATGAGCCACGCTGGTTTAAGCTGGAGGCTGAGACAGTGAGAGCAGGAGACGGCAAGGGGTGGAGGGTCAGACCTCAGGGGATGGCACTGATCCTGAAGTGGGGATTAGCTCAATTAGAGAGGCACTGTCTGATCAAAATGCAGAGTTTGTGTGTGAGTGTGTGTTACAAGAGAGGTCTCCATCATTAAAGCAGACTGTTGCCATTATTTGTTGCTGTCTACGGCTGCAGCTGGTGTGAACAATATCCAAAATCATGGCTTTTGCTTTTGTATGACCTCACCGTCAGATATCCATTTATCAACCCAGTCGCCAGAGAGGAACGTCTCCAGTTAACGTTTCTGCGCAACAAAAATACGTACATTGTCAACATTTCTGAGCTAAAAATACGTATGGTAATAACGTTGACCCTGAA
>JAVQJG010114452.1:0-10618 GCA_036024015.1 Craterocephalus amniculus | reverse complement strand
TTGCATCTGGCAGCGTCTGGACAGTTCATTTTTAACATCTACACCAGGTAAAAGCGCGTCAACCAACATTCCGGATCTGTACACCAGTGGCTTAAAGTATTGGCTTAGCCCCTTCAGGTAGAGACAGACTCTGAGGATCGGACCGAGTTTGGTAGCTCGTTCCACCATCGAGGGACAACAGAGGAGAAGAGTCTGGATGCTGATCTCATGCCGTGTTGTGTTGGAACCGCAAGGCGTCTTTCAGTGGCAGAGCGTAGCTGACGAGAGGGAGCGTAGCTCTGAATGAAAGAGTGAAGGTAGGAAGGAGCCGTGTGCATTAGGATTTGGTAAGCCAGGAGCAGAGCTTTGAACTTGATGCGTGCTGCAACTGGAAGCCAGTGCAGAGAAGTCAGCAGGGGAGTGACATGGATGAAATGGATGAAATCATACAATGTAGGCCCGCCTAAATTTACTTTAGTTAATCCACACAAAATAAACAACATGGTATACATGTATGTGCAGCTGGAGCACTATGCTGCTTTCCCTTAGCACTACTGCTCTTTCTGGCATGAACATCAATTTGTGCACTCTTATATCGCAAAAAAAACTAAATAAATAATAAAAATGAACAAAATCAGACTCAGACTACTTTATAGTCCATTTCATTTTTAAATGGAAATTGGTTGTTTTGCTGTGCAAGAAGGAAAATATTCCCATTGAAACCTACTGAATAATATTGTAAGTGTTTATAGCTGTGGACAGCATTAAAATCATTGATAGATTCAATCAATAAAACTGATCATGTTTCAGTGCAACATGCAAAAGCACAGCCTGAGAGCAGTGGTCCTGTAAGTGGTCAAATATCACACCACACAGGAATGTGATGAATAACCTAAGATGATGATTTTACCTCCAAATTTCTCAGATCAGAATCTGACAGCAGATGAATCGGGATGCCCACAGCTCCAAGCAATATACTGTAAAGAATCCCAGCAACAAACTGGACCCTCCCAGAGGTCCCATATTCAAAGCCTGAATGCTCAGCGTTCTTCTGTTTTAAAAAAAAAGCAAACTTTCTTTTTATTGGGGAATTTTTAGTAGATTGTAGAAAGTACATAAGTAGAAAAAAACACCAGAAAAACACACACAAAAAACAACCTCAAAACAAAGCAAAAAAATACGACAATAAATACAAGGCACACACATTATCAATAAAATGACTGGATCCAGCATATCTAGGTCAAGTCGTCCAAGTGGGAAAGTAAATGTTCCATATGTCCTCGACAGATAAAAGTTATATATGTGTGTGTATTCCCAGCCGGCCTTTGTTTTCCTTTTTTCTGCTTCTTTGTATAACTTACAGATCAGGTGGAGATAAACATATAGACTGTGTGAAGTCGGTAAAAAGACCATGAACACTTAAGGGATTATAACAACAAGCACTTATCCATCAAAATGCGCTATTCCATCTTAACATCCAGTTACAGATATGAACTACCTTTCCCTTAACTTTCCCATTTCTTCCAGAACAGCTCAGCGTTCTCAACATATTAGGCCAACTGATATTTTCCAAAAAATCTACAGTATAATGAGCAGCTTTAAAAAAGACAACAAAAACTGCCCTTACATCAGTATTTTGTGGCACATTCAGATTCAATTTACTAGATGCATCAATTCTTGGATCAACTGCAAAGAGCATGTCACAATCTTATGAGGTAAACTTAAGAGAGGAAACTCAATTTTTTTAGTAAAACTACTTTTTAGTGACAGAGGAGGTGAAACGGTCAAGTAGCACAGCATCAGAAACCGAATGGCAATTTAAGTTGGATGAAGAGCAGCAAATTAAAGAGTGAAAGCTATTGTCAGATAGTTCAATATGTTAAGGAGTGTACATCAGACTCTATTAACATTTAGGCGGATCAAGACAGATGGCCGTGAAGAGAAAGAGACAGAGGAGTGAGAGATGAACTGTGAGTGATTAAGTACGAATGTTAAACAGAAAGACAGCTAGCAGGAGAAGCAGGCAAGTAAGGGAGTGTGTTTGACAGAAGAAGTGTGTCTAGACTACAGAGAGTGTGTGTCTCTCTGTGGGAGGCTTTCTGATTGAGATGACTGTGGTAAGGTTTCAGGTCTAATTAGCAGAAGAGCTGAACAATGAGGCACCATTACTGTAAAAAACAATTCAGATGAAGTTAGCCAGGTTAAAAAGTTTGCTCGCGCCGAGGCCACAGCGTTTAAGTGTTGTTCCGTTTATGTCCCGTTTATGTTGCTTGTCACTGGAACAGTAAATTGTGTTTTATTAAACCTTTATTTAACCAGGTGAGTCAATGACAGCCAACTGTCATTTGAAATGATGACCTGGGCGGAAAATAAAGGAAAGTTGAATGTACTGAATGCATCTTACACATGTTTCCCTCTTGCTTTGGTTGGCTGAGCTTGTTTCTTTTTCATTCCGTACATCTCTGAGGCTACATCCATTCTAAGACAGAAGTGATTCTGTTTAACTACAGACACGATTAAATCTGAGTACATATCCGCACAAACAAACGACCCCTTACCAGAGTGGCTATGAAACAGATTTTATAGAACTGATGCAGGGGCTTGACACCAGTCTAACCTTTCAGGACAAATTCCCACCCAAACCCAGTAGAGTACCCAGCATTACTGGCACACCAGAGAAACCCATGGAAATGGAATACAGATGTGCTTTGAATAATGCATGCTTACCAAAATTTTCCACCAAGCAGACTCATTTCGATACACAGCAACAGAAGCTGAAAAGCCACCGGGCATTTGACAACAAATTTGCGCTCTCACCCATTCCTCCCAAACCTCATAAGGCTCACGGCACGTAGGAGAAAATAACAGAAGTGGGAAATAATAGGCGCTCGCCAAAATTTTGGAGCTATCAGACTCCTTTTGTAAAACAGACACAAGAGTGTGAGGACTTACATCCATGCCCACCGAAACCATCCAAACATTAGGAACATTACAGCGGGGCGCGGAAAGCATTACTGAAACAGAGTGAAACAGCAAAACAATTAACAAAAGAAAGAAAGAAATCCTCAGAGAAAATATCCCTTCTTTTGTCAAAAGGCTGCAGCAGAAACTTTTTTAACCCTGATTTAAAACTGCTGAGAGTTTCAGCAGACCTGCAGCTTTCTGGGAGTTTGTTCCACATGTGAGGAGCATAAAAACTGAACGCTGCCTCTCCATGTTTAGTTTTGACTCCGGGATCTGAAAGTAGACCTGACCCTGATGACTTGATGGATCTGGTTGGTTCATAACGAACCAGAAGATCCTGAATATATTTTGGTCCTAAACCATTTGCTTTGTAAACTAACAGAAGGATTCTGAAGTCAATTCTTTGATAACCAGGAAGCAGGTGGAAAGAGTCACTAATGCCAAGCAAACAGAGTTTGCAGCAAACGCTAATGTTCACCTCCTGTCCCTGGTTGGGCGTGTTAAACTTATCCATACACACAATACAAAATCTATGAATCATTCATTCATTCACATACGCACTAAGTGCTATTTACAAATGAGTACACTTATGGTTTATTTTTAGACAAGACTTTGCTCTAGAGGTGAAGGCTTTAAACTCAGATATGGTCTTGAGTTCAGTTGGTGATGTATTCGACAATTTTGCACTTTTATGGAGTACAATACTGAACTGGGAAGGTTGCCCATAATGTGGGGGAAAAGAAACATCCCAATCATTTACAACGAAAAAAAAATGTTTATCCTGAGTGATTTCAAGTGTTTTCATGATGATAATAAAGACAACAAAAAGAAGACATTTAAATGTTAATAAAAAGAGGGCAAATTCCCCAGATAACATAAGGCATCGAATGTATTCGCAGGTCTGAGCTTTGAGTATTTGGTTGAATGACTGCACAGTGACTTTTTATCACTCACTGAACACAGTTAGTCACACAAGACCACATTAACTGATAAGTTTGAGAGCACATTAACTGATAAGAAGTTTAGGTGCCTCTAGTCAGGGTGAAAGAGTCAAGGTGTGCTTTCAAAAATATTTCACTTAAAGTGGGAAATCACTCAAACTAAAAAGAAACTTTCAGAAAAAGACAGTAGCAGCATTAAAAAAACAGAGAAATGAAGTAAAACCATTAATCTCAGTGTGACTTATTCAGGAAGTAGGAGACTTTCTGCTCCGTTCTGTCTGAACCGGCCAGTGTGGGTGTGGGCTAAATTTTAAGGGGGTGATAGGGCCCCTAAAGTACATCATTCATTATTGCTAATGCAGAATTTGTCTCTGAGCCCCTTCATTCGGACAAACTGACTTTGATATAAACTAACTGACACAGTTAAAGAAATTACATTAATTAGTAAGAAATGTAAGAAATTTAACATGAAATACTTTCTGATGTTTGTCTGATTTTTACTGTTTATATTGAATAGCTGAAGCTGTTGTCCTCTATCTGGTCTATCCTGGTCTCATTTTTCTCTTCCATTTACACTCTCCTTTATTTCACCCCAACCCCACTTGTCAGTTCCTGTATTAATATGTAAACTCACAGATAAGCAATTATAAAAATATAGAATAACAGTACTTAATTATTAACCTAACATCCACAAAGCTCCTCTCAGCAAAGCGCATTTGTTTGGCACAACACAGCAGCCAGGCCATCATCCTGCTTGTTGTGATGCTGGGCTGGACAGGCTTAAATAAAAAAAAAGAAAAAGAAAAAGAAAAAAAAAAGAGAAAAGGGTCCAAACCCCTTAAGGAAAGGGGTTTCAGACCCCAAGCTGTACGTTGACTATGTCTAACCAGAACTTTGTCCTTTTGCACCAGTTTAGGCTCCTTCCCCACCAGAAACGTTTGCACACACACTGTATAAATGTGTGTACGTGTGTGTGTGTGTATACAGCACACACCAACTTTCACGTGACACTGCTGACGTTACAATGGAAATCTTCAGTGAATCCAACCTTTGAGGCGTAACCTCATTCCTGTACATTTATTCTGCAGCACCATAACCTCACCACTCAATCTCAGTTTTTTCTAACCGCCCATTCAACACAACCACAGCCTTTCCATGCAGCCTGACGGAGCGAGCAGTTCCTGCCAAATGAGACAGCCACAGCTGTATGACCTCGGCCGACTTCCCCTCTGCACAACTGAGCTAAATTTTCACTGAGGTTGTGACCAGTGACGGTAATCATACATCACTTGCTGGATATGGACTGTTTGCAGGCGAGCTTGAAAGGGGTCTCGAGGTCACTGGAGAGAGATTTAATGAATGCCAAATTATCCTCTCTGCCACTGTTGCCCTTAGGGAGTCTGACAGTGCCCTATGCTAACAAAGATACACACTTTGATGCAGACACAAATGATAACTGTGTCTGCTCCTCATTGTCCGCTCTGCTCTTTGCCCTGGGGCTGCAAACCTAGTGCATATGGTGGTGCTCATGCAGTGCTTGCAGTCAGAGAAGCCTCGTCTGCATGCACGTATGGTTCTGATTTGGGAGAGATATGGCAGGTACAAGTGCAGCTTTACATCATTAGGAAACAAACATGCAAGTGAGGAGTGTGTTGAACGATACGGAATCATTTGGTATAATATATGATGGCTGATGGATGATGGGTAAAGATTATCATAAAAAAACTGCTTACACTGCTATAAAGTGTCAGGTAAAAGCTAATGAGAATTAACTGGGAATTGATGCTTTATCAAATACACCCGAGCTCATCGTTTGTTTACAATCTGAAATGATTTTAAATGAAAGAGCCCGACTGCAGGGCTGATTGGAGAGAGCATGACTCAAACCAATATGAGCTTCTGCTGCTGATGAAACATGATGTGTGTGTGGCTGAGGGAATGAAAGTTTGTCTGGGCTCTCTCAGCATTTTTGATATTCACTTCTTATTTCATCACTTTATGTTTCAGCAGATTTCAGCAGCAGCAGTCTGACAGCTACAAAATGTTTCTCTTTGTGCTCTTGCCTTTCTTGTGGGTCAGCGTTCTCACAGGTCTGTCGGAGGCTGCTTCTAGGAATTTGTTACTTCATGGCAAACCATGATGCAGTGTCTTCTTTACCAATCACACACAGCATAACGAAGAATTAAAAGTAAAGTTAAAAACAGGAATGTTACCAAGACAGTCTATTTCTTTATTTGGAAATATAATTCTTTATGTTCGACTTATTTTGACATTATCACAAACAAATAACACATTGATGTAAGCAGAGGTAAGAAATTACAGAAAAACAGTGGATTCAATCCCCATGAGAAGGCGTGTAAATTAGGGACTTGTAAGGACCTGTAATTGGCTTTTATCTGCTGCTGACTCATAATGAAGTGGGCTGGAGGCCAGAATTTGTTTAATTTTTTGATTCAGAGCTGAACAATTATCAGAACATAAGAAAAATAGTCATTAGCCACCACAAACTGGCTGTCATTTCAAAAGAATCATGATAAAGAGGCATAAATTGAGAGATTCACTGCTACCTTTTAGGCCTGCAGATAAGTCACTGTATAACGTTACTTCTAATTTAAGTAAACTCAAATTTTAGAGGCATGTAGGTTTGTGTACTCTGTTGCTTTCCCAGGCTGCACTCCTGCAATAAACAACATTGCTTATAAGAAGTGCAGAGCACTCTCAAGAGAATGGATCAACAGGAAGAGGTAACCTCACTCTTCATCTCACCTCTTGTAACCTTTTTAAAAATCTCAGCACTTGAATCTGCCGCTCTTTTACAGCTTTGTTTCATCTTGTCGGTGAGGCTTTATGGGAAGTCTCAGTGCAAATGGCTATGCAGTGTGCAAACGTTGCTCCAGGCTGTAAGCAAATCCCCCAAGGGAACTAACATTATGGTAAAAGTAGCTTTTCCCAAAAAAAATGTGGTGTGATCATGCCATGTTGGTTTTTTAGATGCAGCTTTAACAAAAAACAATCTGAGAAGGAGGCTATAATCTAAAGAAAGATAGTAGTACAAAGATAGAAGTAAAAAAAACAGAGTTAGAACAACAATGAAAAGCATGTACATTTCAAACTGTGTGGGGACTGTGGAAAAGTCTGGAGCAAGAGATAAAGTAAAGCACAAAAAGAGGTATAGAAATGATTTCTAACAAGTTATGTGGATGACGAGGGACAAAAATGGCTACACATATGGGATATTATAAATTGATATAGATATTTATGTAGTCCAAATATATGTATGTTAGTATTCATTGGTATCTAGGTATGGTATGCATGTTTGGATGTATTTGTATGGATGCAGCATGTATATTTTTATTGTTGTGGACATTTAGGTTATATGTATATTGATGGAAAAAATGTTTTAAAAAACCTCTAGATTTAAAAATAAGCAAACAAAAAGCAAATCTCTTCTTTAATAATTAAACAAATTGAATTAATCACATCTGCTTCCTGCCACAAGATCATAAGTATCTGAAACCATTAAAACAAAATATATAGTGACAAGGCAGAAAGGATGGCAGAGGAACATGGACAGTAAGGTCATATATTCTCTGACATTTTTATCACAGCAGTTTTATACATAATTCTTACAATAATTCTCTTCTGCAATGGAAATTTTTAAAAGAAAAAAAAAGCTCAGTCCACATGAAAGTGTTGTTAAGAACATGTCAAACAATGTGCCACCCTCTTCCATTATGTTTTCTGTCAGACTGCAGCACTTACTGTAGGAGGTAACCTAGGTTTTGACCTTTGAAAAGTGTCTGGTGACCAAAACGTTCGTCATGCTAGAGTGAAAAACTGGCTAGACCAGAGAGAACTCTTTCTCCTCAGTGCTGACACCACCATCTACAAGATGTCAATAGAGAAAAATGGAGCCTCTGAATATTTTGACCCTGGACAAAGCTTTCAAAATAAGTCCCTTTTCAGTTTTCCAAAACTCTTTTTATGTGCAAGTAAAAGGTGGAAGCCTCAGCATTAGCCACACCTGAAGATTTCGCTCCTATACCCTTATAGATACCCTATAGTCTCTTGTCTGACCTCTGTAATAGATGATAAATTAATCACTTCAAAGTTCTGTGGAAATAGATGCTTAAAGGTACCACACAGCTCCAGAAGAAGAGTGAGCATCATTTGTGACAATTAAAGACTCTACAATAAGAAATTAGAAATTAGTTTAGTTCCACAACTTACAGGTGAAATTGTTTGCTTTATAGACGACTGTCTGGCCACTTGTGATATTTGCTGCCCGTGAGCAGCAATACACTTAAGCTCATTCAATTTCTCTGTTGTATATGTATATTGTTTATTTGTGATACCTCAGTGGAAATACAGCAGAGCAAGAGTGAAATAAAGCTCCTTGGAAGAAGAGTTCTGGGTGCTGTTGGTCAAAACGGGCTTTGGCTTTGGGCTCATTTTACTGCTCCTGTGCCAGGATGGTTTGTTATCACAGATAGAACAATGGCTTCTGAATTAAGCCAGCGTAATGGAACAGAAAGAAGGTTATGTGGTAAGGGTGCAAAAACAAGGATAGTCCCAGGGACTCCGCTCGACTGGGTGGGGGATTCCAAATACAAGTAGAAAGTGTATTCATATGATTATAACGTCTCTATTTAATCAGCCGTGTCGTCTGCAGACATCACCCGTCACAACACACACATAAGGTGGTCTGTTTCTGTGTTTTAAGGTTGAACAGGCGGCCTAATAGCAAACAGTGGGTGTAACCAGACACACTTGTAAGTGCAATTCAACATGACAGCAGGATTCAGAGAATGAAAGGTATGCATGCCTGAAAAAACTAGGCATAGATGTTTCCATGAGATAAGAGTAGAAGAAAAATGGGCTGTGTACACGAAGAAGAATATTTTTATATCTGAGAGGATGGTGAGGTGTGTGGTGCAGATGTGTGGTTGAAGCCATCTTGAGGCAATTTTCCTTCAGAGAAGTCTTTGTATTGCATGTATGATTAAGGTCTGAGTGTGTGTGTGCTTAAGATCTTCAAAGCACCTTAATTTTCTACTTAATGACTGTTCACTTCTTCAAAGCTGCACACACATCCACATCTGTCATATATCCAGTTTTTTTCTGTAAAATGAGATCTCTGGTGATCAGGCACAAACTGGACATTAGGATATTTGGGAATGTTCTCCGGCCATGTGAGAGTGGATCCCAAATCACACCCCCACCCTCTTATTTAAGAATGGAGAATATTTAAGCTGGTTCAGATCTGGTCTCCTATGTTCCTTTTTCCTCTTTGGTTGTTCCTTATATTTCTACTTTGCTCCCATTTGCCAACGCTGGTTATGGTTAAGAGTAAAAAATGCATGGTTGGGGTTGGAATGATCAGGTTCAGATGTTGAAAAATACATAGGTTTTTTTAACACCCTTCATTAGCCCGAGATCGATAACCACTAAAATATATACTGTATGCCACAAAAAAGAAGAAAGATTTCTGGGACTGGGCTGGCTAAAACTGTAAATTCAATTCTATTATATGGTTGACTCAACTTTTTCAAACTCCACCACTAGCTCTTGGAAGAAGGCAGACCCTGAATGTCATTGTGAAGCAGTTCCATCTATAAGCACAAAGATAATATAGTTGTTTCATCCATATATTGTGCTGAGGATGTGTGCTGTTGCCTTTAGTCTTCATCAGCTTGTGCAACATTCTTCGTTTTAGAATCACCTCCGTGACCTGCAAAGCACTTCTCCCTGTATCAGTGTATTCTGGTTTTGAGTCACTGGCTGTAATGCTGTTGTTCCCAAGTTCTTAATGCAAAGAAAATTACAATCGCTACCACAGATGTGAAAATAATTAGCATCATCTTGCAGCAAACATTAAAAGAACCACTTCAACTCAGAATTTTTAAGACAGCTTATTCAATTTAAAAAATGGATTTTTATTTTTCTCTTTTTTCTCTCCTGAGAAGTTAGTGTAATTTTGGTAATTTACAGTTTTCAACTTGAAAAGATGTTAAGCACTTTTATACTAAATGCTTTTCACACACATGGTGCAGTGACTTATCAGTAAATACAGGGGAAGGTTCTCAGACTTGGTTTCTCGCATACTCACATGGTGGTGGAATGAGAAGTTGGTCTTGTCTTCACAGTCATAAAGTTGTACTATGTATTTGAAAAACTGACATTGGATAATTGTCTTCTAGACTTCTCATCACTTCTGTTTTAAACAGAATTAATATGCAGAATATAAGCGCCAGTGGTACGATTTTGATATTACAAACTAGTGTGAACCAATCCTGTGCTGCTACAGTCAAGAATACAGCAAAAGAGGTTGTGCATGCCTCAAAAAATTTTTTTAACTGTGATAAAAATTGTACAATCTATTTGATTTTATATGATATTTTGCTTCGATATTCTTTATCCAGTTATCCACTGGTTATACTGGAATCTCCAAAATATATTTCTTTAACCCTGAAGAATCCTGCAAACAGCAGATTATTGTCATTCATGTATCTATAATTCAGTTTTTATGAATGTGAAAATAGACGGATGGCTCAAAGATAAACATATCAGTTTAACTTTGGTGCTTCAAATCAGGATCAATTATATATGTACAGTCAGAGATGGGGGGACTCGAGTCGATGACTTGACTCGAGTCCGACTCGAGTCGCCAGATTTGTGACTTGTGACTTACTTGATCAACATTAAGAAAAGACTTGACTTGACTTTGACTTGCA
>JAVQJG010114416.1:0-10951 GCA_036024015.1 Craterocephalus amniculus | reverse complement strand
TTTTGTACGCGCGGAAAAAACGCTTCATTCTCGCGGAAAAAACGCTCAAATCAAGCGAGTTGACACTCGGTATTCGCGCGTACAAATCTATGCGCGGACGCGATATGCCGCTGTTGGTGTGAACACGGGGTTAGGCTGACAGTTATTATGGTTTGACTGACGTTGCCATAGCTTTAAAAGAATTGAGCTTTTAAGACCTGTATATCCCTGTTAATGTTTGTCCATTTGCTTGAGTAATTCCAGCACAAAAATGCACCTAATGTCTCACACCTCATTCTCTTTGTTTGTTCCACACACAAGAGATCAAGAATATCCGGAATAGCTGCTCTAGAATAAACATAAAAATTACAATTAAAAAAGTGACTGTACGTCTATTGCTTTTATCTCTTAAGTTGATCATATTACCGCACACATTGCAATTTATTTCAATAATGAAATAAAATATACGAATAATCACTGAAATTCGAATTACTTATTGTACTGTATAAACTGTTATGCTGTAATATTACTTAATCTAATTTATTTAACCATTATGTCCTAGTTTCATATGAATATGAACTGGTATACAGAATGTTTTTAATGTGTTTGCTTTAAGACATGGCTACTTAACTTGTGATCCACAGTCCTGACAAATCTGACTCAAACTTAGTCATTGTGCAGAAGGTCATGGCTGATGGATCTATTTAATTTGACTCTGGCGTTATGGATAGGGGACACACTGAAATTTACCATTGCAGGACTTCGGCTGTCATAGGACCAAAGTGAGTAGCCCTGCTTTAAGGTAAAGTAATTCCAAAGAACTACATGTATCACAGTAAATATACTGTAAATGTTGTTAATAGATCATAGAAGTAACAGAGTTAACAAGAGAACATAGTGAAAACTCAAATAATTAAATAAATGCAAGGAAAAGCCTTTTTTTCTTGTTTAATTGTTATTCATTTATATATGACTGAGTCCAAATCAAAGTTGCGGAGGACTGGAGCCTATACAGACTATTAACAGGCATGGGGGTATTGCACATCCTGGGCAGGTCGCCAGTCCATCACTGGGCCAAAAGAGAGAGACAGCCAATCTCATCACTACAATACCTCCTATGGAATATTTAGAGTGACCAATTAGCTCCCCAGCTAAGGCTAAAACCAGCAACCTCTGTGGTAGTGTGATAGATAAAAGATGGGGGTTGCATAGAGCCAGATTGCATCGCTAAGTGACATGAGGGTTGAGAGTGGATTTTTCTCTGGTTAAGCCTGCTAACGACCAGGTCGACACCTAGCATGTTTAGCCCGCTAACTGGCTTAGTTACTTGGTCTCTCCTTTTTTAGCACTGCTAACAGGAGCGTGTTAAGCAAGCTAGCATTCAGCCTGTTTTGTCCACCAATGGGCCGAGTTTTATGGTTTCTTATTGTTTAGCTCTGCTAACGAGAGCGTGTTTAGCAAGCTAACTCTCAGCCTGTTTAGTCCACTAACTGACTTAGTTAGGTTCCACTTGTTTAGCGCTGCTAACGGGAACCTGTTTGGCTTAGCTAAAGATTATTCTGTTTAGGATTTACAAAATGGCTGTTTTTCTTCGTTGTTTGACATGGCCTCGGAGAGACAACGCAAAACCCACAGCAAATCTAGCGCTCGTCCCTGCCCGAGTGCATGTGTTTTTTTTCTCTCTTAGACAGATACACATGAGGCTTGCCCAGTGTGTCTTGGTATGTTGCACCCGAAAGCGGCACTTACTAACCCCGAGTCTTGTATGCATTGTTGCCAACTTCGGCGGTTGACCCTGGAGAAGGGTGTGACGTTACTGTTTAAACAATTGGGGGACTCTGCAGCAGCTCAGGACCCCCTACTGTCAACACTCGGGCCTCCTGAAGAGGAGGAACAGGGAGAAATGAAAGATGAGGCCACTGCACCATCTTGGGGTGAACAGATGAATGCAATCCTCCCCATCTGTGGTATGGAAGAGGATTTAAGAAGATGGCATTCATATGCGGGCAGTTTCTCAAACGAGGACCCCATTGCAGCCGCTCAGGATGATGGAGAAGACCCGTCTGCATCCTCCAGCAACATTTTGGCCCTGGTCGAGCCTGATGGCGCAATTCCGGCCCTAGTAGAGCTGTGTCACAGAGCGGGCGAGCGCTTGGATGTGCCGTGGCCGGCCCCACCATCCGGTCAGCTTCAAGCCAGGCTCGCCGGGAATTATTTCCTCCCAAAGCAGCAATCTACATTGCGAAATAAGTTGCCAGGTCTTCCAAACTTTGTAACTGAGCCCACTCACAGACGTAGCGTCTGTGAGTGGGCTCAAAAGAGACCACCCCCAGAGGCCAGCGCTCATCAGTCAGCCTCAGCTGACCAGCGACCCTCGTCTCTGACGAGGCAATCAGCTTGGTCTGAACACCGCTTTGTCCCCAAACAGGTGATAACGCCAAAATCGTCATTAGCTGGGAGAGGGAAAAAGGGGCCTAGCTTTACAGCAACTAGCAGGAAAGGCAGTGTGGCCCGGTGCCTTCCCATCATCAAAGGCCTCTCCACCTACAGGGGAAAAGGGAGAGCCCCCTCATTTCCAAGTGTCACCAGTACCAAAGAGGCCCTGGTTAAGAAGGAGCACACATGCCCCATTACACATTCAAAGTTCTCTGTCCTCAGCTATGCAAGCCACAGTAGGGAGTTGTTCAACAGGTGGTGTTCATGTAAATCCCACTGTTTGCAAGGGTTGGACAATAAATGGCAATTTTTTCCCTGTTTCAAAAACCTCAAAATAAGACAGAGCTCGCCTTTCCCAGCGCTCAGCCCTGGCTCGCCAGTAGGTGGCAGGGTGCTCCCTTAGACAGTGATGCTCGGTCGGCTCGCGTCGAGGAAAGGAGTGTGGTGCGCAGTGTCTTTGGTACTGTAAAGCCTGTTTTCTGTTGGTTTTCCACAGCCAAACTTTATCCTTACCTAATGTTAGCCAGATAAATCAGCTATGTGATAGCATTGCATTATAGCAGAAAACACTTTTCTTGGTTTCTATCAAAGCAACAGAAACAAATAAGGAGAATGACAAACCAGTGTTTTTTTCACTGGCTTGTGCCTTTAAACAACAAAAAATCTTATAAACATAGTACTGTTACTGCTAGGTTCTTATTTTCCAGTCGCACAGGAAGGGACAATTCTTTTACTAATTAATGGAGTGCAGTGTGTAAAGCTCCGGTCTCTTGGGTCAGATTGGTAAGACTGGAACTCCAACAGGAGAAACACAGAAAAACATGTTTATTGTCTCTTCCTGTACTAAGCCAGGTGTCTTTTGTTAAATCAAGTTTTAATTGATTTCTTATGATACACCCATGAAAACCATCGAAAACAGGTTTAATAAAGCTTTTAATCATAAGTCACAGATAATGTTACAGGTAGACTTGCGTCTGCAGGGAGTAATGCGAAGTGAAATGGGCTTGTCTGATGATGACAAATAAATGATGGAGGGAAAAACACACTGGTTCAGAGGAGAAAGAGGCACTGCTGTGCTTTAAAACCACCTGCGTCAGATCTTTTAAGCCTGGCAGATCTCTACCACATGAACTCAGGAAAGGAGCACAGCTTCATCTTTCTACATAGCGCATCAATCCTTTTGCTGCTCAAAATGGAATTATTCAACTCTGCTCTAGGGAGAAATATTACTTTTATGCGTCCTCCATATTTCATAATTAGAGGATTTGTTGGTATACCTAATGTAAAATATTATTTTATTTTTCTCTTTTTTGTCTACATTGTGTCAGTGCTGGGGAACACAGCTGTCATGGCTGTAATATATCTGGATCATAACCTAAGAACTCCAAAGTACGTAGCTGTTTTTAACCTTGCATTTGTGGACCTGTTTGGTAGCTCTGCTCTGGTTCCGAAGGTTATTGACATCTTTCTATTTAACCATAACATTATTCCATACAATGACTGCTTGACATTACTTTTTTTCTGCTACACATGTCTTTCGATGCAGTCTTTTAATCTGGTTGCTCTCGCCTATGATAGACTGGTAGCCATCATCTATCCTCTGCACTATCATGTAAAGGTGACCCACAGATTTATGTTCTGTTTGATTTCCTCTTTCTGGCTTTTTGCAGTAATTGCTGTTATAATTGCAGTTGGTCTCATTACTAGACTTTCAATCTGTAAATCTGTGGTGGTTAACAGCTATTTCTGTGACCATGGCCAGATCTACCGTTTAGCCTGCAATGACAATTTCCCCAACGATGTAGTAAGTTTTTTATATCCAGTTCTAATTTTTTGGCTGCCACTGGCTTTTATCCTCTTAAGTTACCTGTATATTGGTTACACTTTAGCTAAAGTTGCCACAGTTCAAGAAGGAATCAAAGCTTTTAAAACATGCATAGCTCACCTCTTATTAGTGGTGATTTATTTCACTCCACTACTGATTACATTCACCTTGATGGAAAAAATACATCCCAATAACAGGATCATAAATCTGTCTCTGACCTCCGTTGTTCCTCCCATGTTAAATCCAATTATTTATGTTCTTCAGACACAAGAAATCAAAATATCTATGAAAAAAATATTGAAAATCAGTGGGAGTTCCAAAGTGAGAAATGGAAAATCAGTAACAGTTTAACTGGAGTGTGAATGGAATAAATGTCACATCAGTAAGGTGTAACCAGAAAGAAAAACTTGTAACTATTCTAATACTAAAGTCTGCAAATTTGAAATACATTGTTGTTTGTGTGACACATTTTCCCGTTATAAACTAATTATATAAAGTAAATGCAATATGTTTTAAATGAAGGTATAGATGATCTGGTACGCACCTTTCCATATAATCCACAAAACTGTGTGTTTTTGATAACCGAAATAAATAAAAATAGAATATATTACTTGTTAGAATAAAAATAGAATGTTGTAATATTGCAGTCAGCTAAAGAAAAAATTTTTACATATTCATTGTGCCTGTTTATTTTTCTGTGATTTAAATATATTTCTGGATTTGCTTTCAAAGTTTTGCATTAGTTTTTGCATTTAAATTAACTCTTGATGTTTCTCATTAATATTAAACCTGTTTTGATGACATTTCATAGGTATCATTGGATGTTAATTCAAACAAAATTAAAGAACAGTATTTATGAATACAGCATAAATTATACATAAATTAGGAGTGGCTTCATTCATCCATTTGGTCGGCACAGGATGAACTTTGTGAATATACTGAAGGCAGGAGGTTTAGATGGAGGATAAAATGCAAAAATATGATAGCAAATGGTTTCTTCGAAGGTCTATACAGCTAAAACCAACTGTAATAAAAGTATGTTTTTTGCACAATAGTCAACATAATGAATGTGAAAACAGCAAAAAGTAAAGCTTTTTTAGCATGCATGAAGGTATTTAAGGAGTTTGACCCTTTTCCCGTAAAATTTAATCCTCCATCAAATACTGCTTTGATCCCATCAGCATGACACAATGACACGATTAACTGTTGTCCTCTGGAAGTTATCTCTGTTACTCATTACTGAGATGTACAGTCCGAAATAGATGGTACTACAGTACATCCGATGATATGGCTTTTTCTGTTAGCTTTGTGTGAAAGGGGGCTGAAGGAACGTTTGATGAAATCATTTGATGCTTAGTCCATTGCACAAACAAGTGATGGTGCCGGTATTATGAATGGGTCTAAACGACGCACTCTACAACACTGCTTCCCAAACTTTTAAAGCCCCGACCCCAAAGATGACATATAATGGTGTTTGTGACCCTCCCTTTTGCGATGATAATTATTAATTATGTATCAGACAGGTGCTCCTGCTTGATCCTCTAATATGATACTTAAAAACAGTCTGTCTTCATGAATGAGGAAGATTCTTGTGGATTTATGCATTAATGTGTTAAAGAATTAAGTTGTTAAATTTAGACTTATCTCTTTGTTAATGGTTTAATTTTGACAGCCATGCAAAAAATTTATTTCAATTCAACTTCAATTCAACTTTATTTGTATAGCCCAATTCATAACCAAGTCATCGCAAGGCGCTTCACTGACAATCAGGTAAGCAATCTGTCATACATTCAAATATATACTAAAATATTATAGCCAATTAATAACAAATAGCCCATGTAAGGAAAGCAACAGACTGCATTGAAAAGAGTCTTCGATCAATCCCCTTCTGAGCAAGCTTCAGGCGATGGTGTTAATGCGAATTAAGAAATGTAAAAATTTTTATAAGTACGCCTGTCAAAGTTGTATATATTCCTTTAATTTCAGTCATTTTTTAAAATGTACAATTAATGCAGGCAATGCACATCTGCTTGATTTCAGGAAGTGATGTTGAAGCAGGTTGTGGCTCAGACACACAGAATGGATCTTTTATGTGGAGAGTTTAGTTTTCTGGACAAGACTGAGGTATTTTGAGTTCTCCAGATACAGGAGAGGAGAGTAACCAACTATGGGTCGAGGAGCACAAAACTAAACATGAAGCCAGGTGACTATCAGCATGCAGCTGTGCTGTATTCAATGCAGCTCAGAAATCACAACTCTTGACAGCTTACCTCACACAAGGGCAACTACAATATTAAAGGCGTTACAGAAGATGTTTGTGGCTGTTCAGAAAGCAGAGACTGTTAGTGAGTTTTTGAATAAAGCGCATGAGCAAGACCAGCCTCTTTGAATCCCAGCTACATCCCTGGCCACGCCTACAACGATGTGCATGAGTTTGGTTTGGGCTGCGACACCGGCTTCTGTCTTCTAATATCTTTCTCCTCTTTGCAGCTGCATCAAAAAAACTCTCTTTTCCTGCCTCCAACTTTTGTTGCATTAGCTCAGCCATCAGACTTGCTAACTGCTTACAGAATGATTGTTAGCCACCCACTGTGAACATAAGACGGGGGCGTGCACGGTATTTATAGCACGTCCAAAGAGTGATTGACGGTCCAATAGACAAATAAAACACGCAGTGACTGCAAAAATGATTGGTCTATGTTTTAAAAGTTTCTTTCACAGCTGATATAAAATAATTATTTAAAGATTTTAATTAATCATGCCTCATGTGGCAGTGAACCCATTTAATATCACAAAAATTGATAAAACATGATAAAACAAACATATTCTATAACACCTTTAACATCATTATCAGAGGAAGGAAAGAGATAAGAAAGAATCCTTTGAATATTTTTAAATGATTTTTAAAAATTTGGGTTGCACACTTGGGTCATTTTGTTTTGCCAAGTGCACCAGTATACCTCTATTTAAAATGTATTTCAGGAACATTTTGATTCAAGCATTATTTATGTCATAATTCTTGTTATTGGATAAAGTAAACATGTTACATCACCTCATTAGACACTAACATGCTGAATATCTCAGCATCTCATTGGACACCATATAATACGATACAGGAATCTTCATTTCTACTGTGTAACTGTCACATACTGTATAAATATGAGGTATAACACTGCAGCTTACTTTGCTGCACATTTGTTGGTGGTGAGTTTAATTACATTTTTATTCTTTGCTTGTTATTACTGAATTAAACATTTTGATTATGAACACAGAAAGAAGAACCACCATTGTGCTTAACATGACATTTGTTCGTCCTGGAAAATTTGATCTGAGTGGCTTTTCCAACATCCCTCATGTCAAGTATTACTATGTTTTCTTATGTTTTGTTTACATTGTTACTGTTCTTGGAAATGTTTTTCTTCTCTTAGTTATCTGCCTGGTAAAGTCTCTTCATACTCCTAGATACATGATTGTGTTCAACTTGGCTCTGACGGATCTTTGTTGCAGCACAGCTCTCATCCCAAAGGCCTTGGATACATTTCTGTTTGACAAGAGATACATTGGTTATGAGGCTTGCTTATCTTACATGTTCTTTGTTTTATATTTTGCAAGTTTGCAGTCATGGACCCTTGTCACCATGGCATATGACAGACTAATAGCAATCTGTGTCCCTTTAAGGTACCACAGTATTGTTTCTAAAAACACCACTACTGCTATGTTACTGTTTTCATGGGTGTTTTTACTGGGCCTGGTAGCATTTACAGTTGGTATTATTGATCGCCTTTCTTTCTGCGGATCATTAGTGGTACAAAGTTTTTACTATGATCATGGACCATTATTTCGTCTAGCCTATAATGACTCATCTTTAAGTAACATTATGGCATATGTTGCCTTTATTGTTGTCCTCTGCATTCCGCTTATACTGATAGCTATCACTTATCTTTGCATTTCCATAGCACTGAGCAGGATTGCATCAAAGGAGGAACGACTCAGAGCATTTAAAACCTGCACATCTCACCTGATTCTTGTGGCTATTTTCTATCTACCATTGGTGTTTACCAACATAGCAGCAGTGGCCTCATATATCCACCCAAATGCTAGAATCATTAATTCCTCTTTGACACATACGCTACCAGCTTTACTTAATCCTATTGTATACTCTTTAAAAACAGAAGAAGTGTTAAATGCTATAAAAAAGCTCTATAAAAGCAATAAGCTGTAAGTCATAGATGCAAAATGTTAAAGTCTTTATCACTCCTTGCAAGAAGCTTCAAGATTTATAAAATTGTTGCATTTTACTTCATCACATGCAATAATATTCATGCATCCAAATACTGTATGTTCAGATTGTGTTTTCATGTTCAGACTGTCATACAAACACTGAGTTTGACTACATATATATTGATATTCATTTTTGATCACCAAAACAATTAAAGAGCTAATACTTTAATATAAAGTGTTGTGTATATAACAACCTCCAGAATATTGGATGCAATGACAGATCTAGAAATAGTTTTCTTTTCCCTAAAGGTGTATGCTCATAAACAAGATAAAACCATTCTGTTTTTATAGCCTTCATTGTTGTGTCAGTGAGATAGAAACTTTATTTATTTGTTTCATACTTTCATACTGTTTAGTAACTGACTGAGAATGCATCCATCATATGAAGCAGCTTTCCAGTGAAACTCTGTTTGCTTTTTCAGAGTATGTAAACAACTGAGTTTCATTTTTCATTCTAAAGTTTCATTCAGTTTGATTTTATTTTATGAAGTTTATATTTTCAAACACTAAAAGAAAATTAGAGAATCAAACAGTAAAAGTAAATTAGAGAAGCAAGCAAAACAAATGGGCAAATACATAGATTACACCTAGAAAAATAAAAAACAAATAAAAAAACTATTACAAAACTAGATCAACATTTTTGGACATGTCTTTTAATTCTTCTTGTCGAAAAAAGGTGTTATGTGGAGTGGAAGATGTTGGAACTACTATTCCATTTCTTTTCCTGATGAAATAAAGATCAAATGCTGTTATTGCTAACTAAAAAAGTTGTACCATTGATAACTTGGTGTTACATAAGGTACCATTGTACCATATGTACATTGATGTTACCATGGCGCACATGTGACTGCAGTGTCTCAGTCTATCTTTCTTTTTTTGTTTTTTTTTTTTTGTGTTTTGTAATTGCCCCAGTCACTGGAAGCATTAAATCAGAATGGCAGGGCAGAGTTAATTAACATTAGAAGAACCTGTCAAACAGTAATCTGGCTGGACTATGCTGCACCAAACGACACCATGGAGATGGTGGGAATCTGTCTACCACGACTCCACTCTGTTTTTCTCTCTGCTGCACTCCTGCCCTGCCTCCTCTTCTCTTTCTTTTCAACTCCTTTGGGATTTGAAGTGTTATTTCACTGATAATCTTGTGTTTGGAGCGCATTAACAGTTGATCTCTGTGGTAAACAAGTCCCTTTGCCATGGAGACACAGCATAAAAAGTCTTGAAAGAGCAAAATAATATGTAGCACAGCCTTTTGACCAGCATGAAAAATCCTCCTGGACAAACCAAAAATGACAGCCAATGTTTAAAAAAACAAGACGGCTATAATACAAAAATCAGTAGAGCTAAGACAGAGCCACTACAAATTTTGCTGCCACCTAGCGGCGCATTATAGAATTAACATCAAAAAGTCACATCAGAGACGTCCTTCCTGCTGCTCTGGACAGACATCAGTTTGCCTACAGGGAGAACCAATCAACAGTGGACGCAGTCTCATTAGTACTGCACACAGCGCTGGCCCCCCTGGACCATCCAAACAACTACCTCAGGATGTTATTTGTGGACTTCAGTTCAGATTTTATCACTATGAACCTGAACAAGCTGACATTGAAACTCCACAACCTTGGACTGTCCCCCCTCTATGCTTCTGGAACAGAGACTTTCTCACCAACAGACCAAAGGTGGTGAGAACTGGGGACTGCACATTATCCACACTGATCCTGAACACAGGCCCACTGCAGGTGAGTGCATTCAGCCCGGCCCTTTCCACCCTCTTCACACATTACAGCTCTGCTATTCATTCCATGTTTGCAGACGACACCACCCCGTGGTGGGTCTTATATCAGATAATGATGAAACTCTCTACAGAAAGGAGATCCAGAACCTGACAGGATGCTGTTCAGATAACAACCATGTCCTGAACACCAGCAAGAAAAGGAGGTCATTGTGGACTTTAGAAGATCCAGGAGGATGGAGCACACCCCTGTCCTCATCCATGGGGAGGAGGTGAAGCAAGTGGATTACATCAAGTTCCCGGGCATCCACATCACATGTAATCTCACTTGGTCCACATATACCTCACACCTGGCGAAGAAGGCCCAACAAATGCTCTTGTTCCTGAGGAAGCTCTAGAGGACTGGACTCTTCTCTCAGCTTCTGACAACCTCCTACAGAGCCACCATAGAAAGTCTCCTCTGTCTGAGTGCAGCAGTGTGGTATGGGAGCTGCACTGCACACAACAGGAAGAACTTGGTCTGGGTGGTGAAAACAGCACAGAGGATCGTGGGGAGTCCTCCCTTGCTCCTGGACTCAATGTACAATGGCCAGGTCCAGAGAAGGGCCACTCATAGCTGCAGACCATACTATCCTAATAGTTTGAACATTTAAGTCTATTCTAATGCTTTCTACATCCAAATTGTCATTATTTGTACA
>JAVQJG010114412.1:0-14717 GCA_036024015.1 Craterocephalus amniculus | reverse complement strand
CCCCCCGGCCGGATCAGCTGCCCCCCCCCGGCGGCTCCCTGTAACGCGGCGTGTCTGCAGGTCCTGGGGAAGGTCCCGACCATCTCCATCAACAAGACGGACGGCTGCCACGTCTACCTGAGCGCCGACTCTCTGGGCTGCGAGATCGTCAGCGCCAAGAGCTCCGAGATGAACGTCCTGGTTCCCGACAAGGACGGAGAGTTCGTGAGTATCGGAGGAGGGAACGCCGCCGCTCACACGCCGCCGCTCACACCACGCCGCTCACACGCCGCCGCTCACACCACGCCGCTCACACGCCGCCGCTCACACCACGCCGCTCACACGCCTCTCTGTTTTCCAGACCGAGCTTCCCGTTCCCGAGCAGTTCAAGACCATCTGGGACGGCCAGAAGCTCGTTACCACGGCAACCGAGATCGCCGGGTAGAGGGGGCGGAGTTAAGATGCCCGCCTCTGCTCCCCCGACCCCTCCTCCCCCACCACCACCAGCTAACCGTCACTGTAGACTGAGACCTCATCAGTTAACCCCGCCCCCTCCTTATCAGCCAATCACAGCTGCTCCTTCCATCAGCCAATGAGAGGCCTGCTTGCTCCGCGGAGCAGCTCCTCCAGCCAATCAGCAGCGAGCAGCGCGTCGTGTAATCGATGAAGCACTTTTTTTTCTTAAGTTTGCCAACCTGAGCTCCTAGATTAGATCCTCCGCAGCCAATCAGGACGCTTCCTGCTGCAGCAGCGAGAAGCTTGCAGGAACTCAGAGCATCGGATCGGCTCCGGCGCCGGCTTCCCTTCAGGACGTTCCAGCGTTAAAACATTCCATGTGGGAGGAAGCAGAGAATCCCGGGACTGAGAGCTGCACCTTCGTCACCTGTACAGATCCTCTCTCGGTTCTTTTCTTTCGGTTTGGGTCCAGAAATGTGCTCATCATTAAACTGTTGCAATAACGTCAGACTGGTTGGTTTTTATTAATGTTTAAATGTTTACAGAAGCAGGATTCGTGTTAAAACCGTGTGAAAGCGTCACAGCTGGCGGCGGCGCGTCTGGCCGGCTCTACCGGAGGAACGGCAGCAGGTTGGCGGTGAACCAGGCGTCGCTGAACTGCAGGTGGTCGCCCTCGCAGCCCAGAAACACCAGCTTTCCTGCCGCATCCATGGCGGCCAGGCCCAGCCGGTCCTGCAGGGAGACGCGTTACTGCAGCCACCGGTTGCCATGACAACAGATATACATGCATGAACTAGACAAATCTCTTTCTGCTTAAATAATTTATATTTAGAGAGCGAGATTGATAAATGGGTGCGCCGCTGCCGTTACCTCCTTGTAGAGCACGCTCTCCTGCAGCGTCTCCGTCTCCTTGGCCTGGCCCGTCTTCAGGAAGCCGAACCACTGCAGCAGAATCAGACAGGTTCTGCTTTTACCATTTTATTCCTGCTGATACCAATTCCTTTAGTTGTGCTGTGGGTATCAGCCGATACCAAGTACCGATACTAGGGCTGCACAATTAATCGAATTTTGATCGTGATCACGATTTTGGTGGCCACAATTAAATGAGCTTGATCGTCACGATATTAAACATTTAAAATAGGAGCTCCGCTGCTGCATTTCTTATCATCACACACGTTTTCAACCAACAGTCTGCCAACCACCAGGGGGCGATGCAACGTTTCAGGCTTCATTAAGCTCCCTAAACGACAACAAGTATTAGTCATATTTATGAAGAGGGAGGACAAAAACTGTTAAAAAGTGACATGTTGGACTCTTAATTAGTCAAAGCTAAACTAAATAGAGAAAATGGATTGATAATTAAATAATATATCATTGTATAAAAAATAATGCATTATATGTTCTGTTAGTACTTCTGAATGCAGAAGTGATTCTTTTGCATTATTTATCATCTATTTTAATTTTAAATTTAATGTTTCTCTAAGATTTGTAGCCACATTGTTTATATTTGATGCAATAAAAAACAGACATATTTTTTCAGGCACAATGAATGATCGCGATTAATAATCGTGATCACAGTATTGATCAAAATAATCGTGATTAATATTTTGACCATAATCGTGCAGCCCTAGCTCAGAGATAACATAGGGTTAACATGACATCAAACAATCACATGGTTCGTTTTAACATTAATATGCTTTTAAAAGATGAATACTAGGTCTGATTTGACACTTAATGACAACTGTTATAAGCATTCATTCATGTCCATGGCAGGTGTCATGTCATGATTATGACAGCATTATGACAGACTTATGCACACCCATTCAAGTAAAGTGTTACCCAAAATCTCATATTTGCAAGTATTTGAAAAAATGTTCAATGTAAAAATGTAATGTAGATCATATTTTTTAACCAATTGCTCAAAAGACATCAAAAGCCCTTACTGTACAGATCTTTTATTTTACTTAATCCCTTATTACTTCAACTTTAAAGGGACTATACCCGATTTCACAGCCGGCTAGCTTAGTTAGCGATAGCGACTAGTTTTTTTAGCTTTTGTGTGATGCTTTTTCTCAGCTACGGGGTTTAACTTTCGTAATTTAATACCAGATCTCTAGGGGAACGCTATTACTGGCTGATCGGAGTCTGGACGTTCCAAAAATAAACCTGGCAGAGTAAGAGCGTCACGCCAAAACTAGCCAGACGTGAAATCGGGTATAGTCCCTTTAAAATCCCATGTCAGCTCTTCTGGGTTTGAAATCCTGATTCCCCCAAATGGGCGAGAAACATGATAACTTAATGGGTTCATTTAAAAAAGAGTGGGCTTGGTACCAAACAGATATTGAATTTCTCAGAAAAGGATTTTGAGTGTTTCTAATGAGCATTTTGGTCTGTGCCGAATAGAAATATAACTGATTGGCAGTGTTAAAGAATGGTTCTCTACATTTTCCCAGGATGGGGCCTCTGAAGCATGAAAGTACTGCGGCTGCACTGAGTTGGGCAGACCAGTAGTAGACTTTCATATTGGGCATCTTAAGCCCTCCACGTTCATAGGGAAGATCGAGCAAAGAAAGACGTAATCGTGGATGTTTATTGTTCCAAATGAACCTTGTAAAGTTTTTCTGTAATGTGGAAAAGATGGATGCTGGAAGAGGGAATGCAATAGACCAAAAAAGGTACAGAAATTTTGGCAAAATGGATATCTTAATGACCTTATTTTGTCCTATCATTGAAATGGGCAGTGCGTTCCAACTCTCTAGAGAATCTGATACACTCCGTAAAATAGGATCATAGTTGGTGGACACTACATTGCTGAAATCGGGTCTTATTTTAATTCTCAAATATGTGAACCCTTCACATATTTGTGTGTTGAGACTAAAACCTGGGCTTACTTCTTTCTTCATTATTTAACAGTAATGGAGCGCTTTTTCTCTTATTAATCCTATAGCCAGAGATAACCCAAATTTCTCCAGAAGATTTGTAAGACCCAGCAGAGACTAATTTAAGTTTGTTAAAAATAAAACAACATGATCAGAGAAAAGGGCTAGTCGATGTTCAGTTTCACCAATCAAGACGCCGGAAATTTCAGTGGACTGGCGAAGGGCCATAGCTAAAGGTTCAATGGCAAAAAGAAAAAGTAGGGAGGGATAAAGGACACCCTTGGTGCGTGGATCTACAAAGGGTGATGCATTCTGACATTTGATTATTTGTTGAAACTTGAATTTGTGGATCTGCATAAAGTAATTTAATCTAAGTAATATATTTTTCTCAAAAGCCAAATATTTCAAGGGATTCAAAAAGGTAGTTCCGTTCAATCCTATCAAACGCCTTTTCAGCATCTAATGATAGAGTGCATGGTCACGAGCGTTTTGTTTAATGAACAGTGTGAATTTTATTATTTGTTGGCTGGGTTTACACTAGTCTGGCCTAAGTCTTCAGTCAGAAAGACTGCAGCAGATCCAGATGGTCTGATGACTTCTTTAATAAATCCACAGTAATAAACAGTACAAGTTGTTTGGGTTTGTGTATATGTGTGTGGGGTTTAGCTGTAATGGAAATTTAAAGAAACATAATTAGCATAAAGTACTCAGTAAGAAGGTAACAAATGGTGTATCAAATGAACAATCTATGACAAATATTATGACCAATATATGTACATTATTCACATAGAAAAGTGGAAAAACAGTTATATAAGCAAACAAAAATTACTAAATTGAACATGCTGTCTGCAGGACGTCAGCTGATCAGCTGTTAGCTATGGAGCAGAGTTTTAATAGCGTGGTATACTCAGTAGATACATACGTAACTCTTGTCCAGAGAAGCATCCTGCAGACCTTTACAGCCACACTGTCCGTGTAAAAGATCCGTTCTGCCTCAGTAACACAACATCCAGTCTGAGTTCTGTGTCACTTCCTCATATCGCCGCCTACAGTTTAAAATAATCGCGCGTCTTCAGCTACATGTGCGCTCTGTTGTGGTGCTGGGGGGGGGGCGTGCCTGGGTGTGTGTTTGTGATTGGCTAGGGGGAAAGTATGACTTTAGTACCAAGCCGCATGACAGGTTGTAATGAAAAAGGAAGAAGAATGTTTTTTTTCTATCAAGCTTTTTATCCTCCCTTTTTTTTCTTTTGCACGCATCTGTGTCAGGATATATAGTTATCAAATTATTTCCCAGCCCTAACCAGAACCCGATCAGATTTACATCATTTTATATAATTCACACACAAATCTGTGTGTGAATTCAGAATGAATAACACTCTTAAAACTTCACAAATTAATGATTGATCTTTATCAGAAGAATAATTTCATGGATTCACCTGAAAAAGTACCGTCTTATTGTTGATATGTAGCTTGTAGTAGTTGTGCAAGAGTTTAAGAATAGCTTCTCCCCATGTTTTCCCTTGTCCTTGTTTATCTGAACTGGTGCTGTCAGGCGGTCATGAGATTGTTGGATAACTACAGCTGCTGACTGCCTAAAACAGTATAAATTAGGGATGGGCATTCAATTAAAATGTCTTAGATGATTATCGGGAGAATTAATGATCGATTATCGATTAATCATTAATATTTCTGTATTCAAATATAATATTTATTGCCTATATATAAATAAAGTGAAAGTAGAAAAAGAAGTGTTTCCTTATTTACATTTTTATTGCAAGATGAACAACACTTACAGTTAAATTAGATTCATTAAATGGTTAGACTGGAAAATATTCGCTTACATACATTAGCACCAGTCTAAAAATGCATTTGTTTAATTGACTAAAAGATAATGTAATCGATTAAAATCTTTACCATTAATTAATCGATCATCAATTAATGATGCCCATCCCTGGTATAGATGAATAAAAGCTACTGAAACAGTGAAAACATCACCATGTTAAATTCTTAGAAAGTGGCTGATGCATTTAGACTAATATCATGTAATCACACATTGTGCGGGGTAAAGTATAAATATATACAAGTACATTTAGATATGAATGACACCAGTTTACTATCAAAAGTCTCAAGTGATAAACTGGGTAGTAAAAGTGTTGATCAGTCGCAGGCTGATGGGGAACATGATGTTGACATGAACCTGTTTACCAACTAGACTTGGCCTGCGCTCCCGGCTGGGCTTCCTCTGAACCCGTCACATGGGCCGTGTTTGTCTCAGAGCCGGCCACCATTTCTGTTTTCATGCAAGAGGACTCACGCCCCGCTGCGTCATGTGACACATGCAGCACTGATCCCAGACCAGCCGGCTGGCACGAGTGCAGGGTCCTGTTGGTGGAGAGGATCAGGTGTCACCCGCTGTAAGGGCTGCTATAAAGGACGGGGCTTGCAGCTGTCGAACCAGAATAGAAATCGGTCTTTCAGCTTAGAGGAGACGTCCTGACTCAAGAAGGTGTCCTGACTGAGCTAGTACAGGATAAACCTGTCATTTTCAACCTACTGGTTTAGGTTAAGATCAGAGACTTTTCAGCAATGGACGTCCAGAGGACAGGATCCGTGGTGCGGCCCCCCAGCCCCATGGAAAGCCTGGAGAAGCAACTGAGCTGCCCCATCTGCCTGGACATGTTCACCAAGCCAGTGGTCATCCTGCCCTGCCAGCACAACCTGTGCCGCAGCTGTGCCAGCGACCTCTACGACTCCCGCAACCCGTACCGCTTCTCTGGCGGCGTCTTCCGCTGCCCCACCTGCCGCTTCGAGGTCGTCCTCGACCGACACGGCGTCCACGGCCTTCAGCGCAATCTGCTGGTGGAAAATATCATCGACCTCTACAAGCAGCAGCAAGAAGGCAGCAAGACCGGGGACACGGACGGCACCCTGAAGCCCAAAGAGTCCAAGGAGCCCATGTGCCAGGAGCACGAGGACGAGAGAATCAACATCTACTGCGTGAGCTGCCAGGTCCCCACCTGCTCCATGTGCAAGGTGTTTGGCCAGCACAAAGACTGCGAGGTGGCACCTTTAGCCAGCATCTACCAGACCCAGAAGGGCGAACTGAGCAACGCCATCGATTCCCTGGTGGCCAGCAACGGCCGCCTGCAGGCCCTGCTGAATCAGATGGAGGACGCCTGCCGCGCCGTGCAGGAGAACTCCCAGCGTGCCAAGCAGGGCCTGGCCGAGCGCTTCGACCTGCTGTACGCCGTGCTGGAGGAGCGCAAAACCGTCCTGCTGGAGCAGATCGGAAAGGAGCAGGACGAGAAGGTGGCGGCTCTGCGGGCCCTGGCCCAGCGCTACGGCGAGCGGCTGCAGGCCACCACGGAGCTGACGGACACGGCCGTGAGGGCTCTGGAGCACAGCGGAGCCGCTGAGTTCCTCATGGCCTCCAAAGGACTGATCACGCAGACCAAGGATGCAGCCAAGTCCTCGCTGGGGGAGGAGAGGCCCGAGCCGGGCTTCGAGAAGATGGACCACTTCACACTGGCCACCGAGCACGTTGAGGCAATCCTGTCAAAGATGGACTTTGGAATAGGTGGTGATGAAGATGAGTTTGAGGATGCAGAGGATGAAGAGGAGGAGTAAAGCTGAGCTGGTTCTAAAGTTAGAGGCTTTTAAAAGTAGGAGAATCTGATGTGAGGTTTGGGTGGATGAACGTATCAGTGCAATATGTAACTTTGATGCCATGTCCCTACCTTTTCTTATCTTCTTTTGATACTGTTTTTGTATTGTATAAGTCGGTGGAATGGAAATGTGGGTGTAGGTATGTAAATATAGAATATCTGAAGATTGCACATGATTTTCTTCTTCAGAGGGATGTTTCCTTTTTCACTTTACGTTAACTTTATAACCTGTTATCACCAAATCTGTCTGAATAAAGTTGCATGAAGTTAAAGGCCAGTTTGTGTCACTTCAAGGCTTCAGATTTATTTCTATATCCTCAGGCTATTTCTTTTGTGTGCTTCCCCTGAAATCTAACCCGCCTGGTGCTCGCGTTACTGGCATTAGACTGGTTTAAAAATACGAGCCCTTGCCGTGTCCTGTGAGCCTCTCCTTTGCTGGTTAAGCATTGGGGCTATTTTTAAGATGTGAGAGGGTGAGAAATGATAGCGGCCCTGGAATAGCCTGACAGGCAAGGACAGGCCAGGTCCTTTTTCTGCTCCATAAACTCCCACTCACCCATGTCTTGCTCAGCATCTCCTACCCAATTCAGACGGCCGAGCTAAGAATGGCCGTCCCGCTGCAACAAGTCGTCTTCTATCGGTGAATAGGCCAGGACAGAAATACACATCAGAGTAGGGACAGAAACACCTGCTACATGTCTGGGTTTGACCATGTCACACCCTGGTCCACTTCTCTCCCATGGACAGCACTTAGTGGAAGGCTCAGGAAGACAGTTCGTCCACACCGAAGGAACTCTTAAGTTTTAACCCAAAACTGTACATTACAGTGAAATACTGGTGAAGTGAATGTTTAGGAACAGCAAGGACAGGAAGTCCCTCCCTGGCCTCCCCCTCCACAGCTGTCTCTGCTCATCCAATGTGTTTTTGTTCCGGCCATAACTACTGCAGCAGGTCGGGGACTTATTGTTGTCAACACAACCAGTTGCTAGGCTATAAAACGCCAGAGGCTGTAACCCTGAGGCATTTATGTGATAGCTGCTGGAGCAGCAGATCCAGGCCAACATGTGTTGCTCTAAGGCCCCGTCACTGTCGCCCTCATCGCAGCATTCACCAGATAAATAGAGCAGCTGAGCCCAGAGCCTGATGGGAAACATGCCAGACCCCACTGATAGCCCCCTGAGGCAGAACTACTTATCTGCTACTAGCACACATGAACCTAAGAATAAATCTATTAAATGTGGTTAACTGAATATCAGGTCTCTTTCATCTAAGTCTCTGTTAGTGAATGACCTGATTGATGATCATCATATTGATCTACTTTGTCTTACAGAGACCTGCTGCAGCAGGAGGATCATGTTAGTATAAATGAATCTACTCTGGGATGGCGAGCACAGGAGCATGACAAAGTAGCGTTTTTGCTACATCAACTGACACTTCTCAGTCCATACAAATTTACATTTTCAGTAAGTGGCTAAACTACAGTTGAAAAGTTGCAACAAAACCCACAGTAGTACCCCACCATGCCCAAAAAGCACCGCAACTCCTGTCTGGTGGTCGGTGTGGAATAACTGAGAATCGCAGATACTTTAGCTTCAACTGGACGGACCTGGCCCTGGCCTATTTGTCGTCCTAGGTACGTCACAATGGCTTGTGCGAACTCGCATTTAGCAAGATTTAGGATTAAGGATGCTTGTGCTAATCGCCCGAACACTTGCTGTAATGCATGTACATGATCAGACCAGGTATCAGAAAACACTACAAGATCATCCAAGTAGGCAGAACAAAAGGGAAGACCAGCTAAAGCATGGTTTACTAGTCTTTGGAATGTTGCGGGAGCATTACACATGCCAAAGGGCATGACTGTACTGTAAGAAGTCATCAGGGGTCCGAAGGCAAAAGGTCCAACTTGGTCACATACTTAGCGGAACCAACATTGTCCACACAATCCTCAACTCGGGGAATAGGAAAAGAGTCAACCACTGTCACTGCATTAACTTTTCAGTAATCTGTGATAAACCGGGGAGAACCATCTGGTTTCGCCTCCACTAAGCATGGGGAACTCCAAGGACTGTGACTAGGCGTAGCAAGGCTGTTTGATAATAAATATTCTGTTTCTTGCTTCATTAAAGCACGCTTAAGCACGGTACGGATGTTGTTTGATTGGTCTTGCATTCTGAACGTTTATATCATGCGATATTACTGTGGTACACGTTGGAACATCTCCAAACAAACACAGGTGATCATTTATTTAATCCAAAAGATCACCTCTCTGTTCTGAAGTATTTTGGGCAGAGATTTTAACATCTCTGAGTTCGAAGGACCAGCGGACAAGTGAGGACTGTTTTGGGGTTTTAAGCCATTGTCTCTATCTGAAGCATCGGGCAATGTCTGAACAGGTACGACTGTAGCCGAAACTGGCATACTGCTTTTTGACATGCGTGAGTGGTCCAGCTTTAGCATGTTGATGTGACATATTCAGGTCTTTCGTCGCCGGTTGGGAGTTTCAATCACATAGTTATACTCTCCTGCTCTACCAACCACCTTAAAAAGTCATTCATATTTAGCAGATAAAGTTGAGCCCACAATAGGCAACAGAACAAGAACCTGATCTCCTATCTCTAGTTCTCGTCTGACAGAACGTCGGTCATAAAGGCGTTTCATCTTTGCCTGAGATATGGCTAGATGACTTTTAGCGATTTTATTTGCGTTTCTCAACTGTTCATGAAATTGTTTAACATACTCCTGTACACTATGGTTTGGGGCATGATCTGGCAGCAGGAAGTGTTCCTTCAGAGCTTGCAATGACCCACGTGGAGTGTGTCCAAGGACCAGCTCTGCAGGACTGTACCCAAGAGACTCTTGTTTTGCTTCACGAGCGGCAAAAAACAACAAAGGGGATACCCTTATCCCAAGACTTTGCAGTCTCATAACATTACTTACGCAGCATCGCCTTCAAGGTTTGGTGCCATCGTTCCAACGCGCCTTGCGACTCTGGGTGGTATGCACTAGAAGTGACATGTTTGACATTTAATGTCTGGAAGACAAGCTTGAACAAACGAGACTGAAAATTGGTGCATTGGTCTGTTTGTATGACTTTGGGTAGTCCAAATGTTGAAAAAAACTGGGTCAAGGCGTTGATGAGAGATTTTGCAGTAATCTTACGCAAAGGAATGGCTTCCGGGAAACGTGTTGACGCAAACATAATAGTCAAAAGAAGTCTGCGCTTGGATAAACCCAAGTTTTTACATCTCAAAACCACACAGTCGGCTAAAAGATTGACTTTCTAGTTTCTCTATTTTTGACAGATGTGACAGAAGTTCTTGGAGTCACATAAGAAGTGCGAGATAAGTCAACAGGTTTTGACATTTTTTGAGTAAGACAATACTCAATTGCCAGGAAAGCAGCAGAAAAAAGAGTTGATGCTTTTTGTTCATTCAAGTACGATACAACATTCTCAGATACACATTTCTTGAATTCCTCAACCAAAATGAGTTCTCTCAATGATTCAAAATCAGAAGCTGCACACCATTTATCAAAAAGGATGCTTTTTTCTCGTTCAAACTCAACATGTGTTTGATCAGGCAACTTTTTCTGCTGCCGAAACTTTTGTCTGTAAGCTTCAGGTACAAGCTCATATGCCTGTAAATCTGTGGTCTCGGCTGTGTCATAGTTGAGGCTGTCCTTTAACAGAAGTGCTGCAACGAACTCTTGTGCTTTTCCTGTTAATTTACATTGTAATCACAAAGGCCTTATATGTTGGGGCCAGCTCAACATGCCACAATTCTCCGGATCACCCTCAGCGACACCTGTGCAGGGAGTCTGGGGTAGGTTCCACCTCCCCTTTTGTCGGGTCGTCCTTAGCCAGAGCGCCCTCACTCACCTCTGCGGTTTCTGCTGGGACCTTCAGTATCCCAGAAGCTTCCAACTGATCCACTAGAAGAGCTTTAATCTGGCTCTTGGTGGCCTGTTTTGGGATCAACAGATCAAAATGATCCGCAATCTGCACAAGATCAGCCTTGCGGCATAAGTCGAGAGCCACACAGGAAGGAGCCACAAGAAACCATTTCAAGCTAAAGGAGGTAGCCATTCTAAATCACCACTTAAAACAAATCCTGCTCCACGCTAACAGTACTCAACAACATGGGAAATGAAGGAAATATATCCCTGACGAGCCCCCACTTCGTTACGACCCAGCCCTGCTAGGGAAGAGAGGCGCAACAAAGAGCACTGCAGACAGGTTGTAAATGTGGAAAATGGCCAGGATTTATTTTAACAAGTAGTGATGACAAACAAAATGGTGGTAAGAAACACATAAGTGTTGGGGATTAACGAAGCTGCCCAAAACAAACAAACAAAGCAATACAACTGCTACGTATAAACTCAAAGTCAGCCAGTAAAAGAGAAACCAAAAACAAGTAAATGATTGAAACAAAAGACTGGCCTGCTAAACTACAAAAACAGAAAGAGGAGCAGCTCCAATAGCTATGCTCTACAAAACATTATATATATATATATTTACACAAAAACCTATCCAGCCCAACACATTCTAACTTTACCTAAAATCTATCTAAAAACAAAACAGAAAGAGAAGCCAAAAGGGCTCTAATAACTTATCAAAAAACCAAAAGAAACAAAGCCAAGACTAATCAGTCAGCAAAACCAGAAACAACACAAAGTTCATTTTAACACTGATCAGAAAAAGAAACCAAAATCCTTTACTAAAGACTCACCTATTACCAACAACTACAGCACACGATCACAAAGACACAAGCCAAGGACAAACTGTCTGTGCCAACAGTTCGCCCGTGAGTGTCTGACTGCCGCAGGTTTAAATGTCCCACGGTGTGGCTGCAGCACAGATGATTGGTGAGGCAATTATCCAATCAGCGAAGAGATGGTGAAGGTGAGATGAAGAGGGCCAATCCACAGCAGACAGGAAGCAGGGGTGTGATGATCCGGACCAACCTCAGGTGTGAAGGATGGTTATCAGGTATTTACATGGAAAAATAGAGAGTGTTTCAGAAAAAAGGACAGGCAGCCGTAACACACGTACACAGGTATCTCTTCCTACACTCTTTCAGTCCTCTATTTACACTCTTGGTCTCTCACCCCGTTCTTCACTCTCATTTTAGGTAGTTTTCTCTCCCCTCCACCAACCCTCTCTTTCAGTCCACTCTTTCTCTACACACTATTGCAAGACTCTCTTTCTATCCTCTCTTTGGGCTCTTACGTTCTCCATCCACGGTCACCCTTTCTGTCGTTTCCACCCCCAACCGGTGGAGGCAGATGGCCGCCCTCCCTGGTTCTGGTTCTGCTGGAGGTTTCCCTTCCTGTTAAAAGGGAGTTTTTCTCCCCACCGTCGCCTGAAGCAGCTCAGAAGGGGATTGATGGAAGGCTCTTTTCCATGCAGTCCTCTGGTTTCCTTACATCGGCTATTTGTTATTAACTGGCTAGTACGGATGTATGTATGAATGTATGACAATCAGATTACTTAAACTTATTGTCAGTGAAGCGACTTGAGATGACATTGTTATGAATTGGCGCTATACAAATAAAGTTGAATTGAATTGAATTGAATTGAATTAAATTAAATAGAATTGAAGTAAATTAAACCTCTCCATCTGGTGTGACATGGCATTTAGGAATTCACATAATTATTTCCTCTCTCATACCAAAAATGTTAATACGAGGAAGATAAATTCGTTCTCTGTGTCTTCTTTGATTATTTCCATGTCTTCTCTTCACAATAATCTCTGCAGCCATGAGTGTGAAATTACGCATACAGACCGTTTGCACATCCTTTAGAATCGTGTTATTTATAGACGCAGTTTTGAACCAGCAAAATCACTTCCAGGTTTGATAGATCGCTTTGCGCCCGCTAAAATAATATGTTTACATGTTCTGCTCCCACCCTACACAAAATTGCGTGTGGACGCCCCAATTTACATATTCATTGAGGAAAAGGTACTATCTGGAGGTAGACGTGCAATTTTGCACCTTTAACGGACGCAAATCCGTTTGCTCACTGTTAGTGGATCACTTTTTAATTTTTGTTTTGCGTCAGCAATGATTTTGCAAGCATTTTAGCACACGCTAACCTTTGATAGATGTGGCCCACGGTTGTTAAAGTCCCGGTATGCAAAGTTTTCACAAAAACTTGATTTTTTTCTCATCTGCGTTTTGCTCTGTATGTTTAAAAGACTCCCAAGAGCTCTGCAAAACTGGCTTCAGCAATGCCAGTAGCTGAGTCTGAGTCGCGGGAAGGAACTAGCATCAGCCATGCTGGACCATTATGGTGTCTGCCGTAAACTGTCTGTTGTAAAACCTGAGTTTTCAAATTAGCCTAAACGTGAACGCAAGTGCCCCGGATTGTTGCCAAAGTGAGCAAGGTCTCATTCCCGTAAATTATGTGAAAACTGATTCGTTCAGTTCACTGTAAATATGAACACGTTCAATGAACGCCGTTCATTGTATGCGTTCATGCACAACGTTGGATGGCATGTTGGTCGGCAAAAAAAGTATCATCCTCCTGTCTGCCTGTTTCGGTGTAAAGATTCTCCGTGGGTGGGGGCAGGTGCAGCTCCTCTTCTAAGTTTCTATTTGGGTTTGTTTGTTCTCTTCCATGAGATAACTCCTCCTATATCTCAGCCCTGGTGCTGGGTCCAAAGGTATGATGTAGGAAGTAAAATAAGTTAGAGGTGAATAGTTGAACCCCTGAATTGTTAAAGATTTAATCTATTTACCATAAAAAGAGGCCTGCTTTCCAAAAAATGTAAATGTAAATATTTCCTTTCAGCACATGCTGATACAATAAACTGGTTAATTGTCACCAATCTGCTAAAGCGTGTCTCTCCTCTTCTGACGGGTGGCACACGTCCACTGATTGGTACCGAAGATACCTTTCAGTCAAATTGCCAATTATCAGAGTTTCTGGCCCAGCCTTTAGCTTTCCCTTTGGCTGTCGATGTGGCCTTCTCCTTTCTTAACAGATCCACCAACAGTGCGTCAAATCTGGTCTGCTGTTTCACATTCGGATGTTCATCAGGGATATCGTTGATCTTTCCCGTCTCAGTTGTCCCGCTCTTTGTTTGAAGGGAATGGAGGCCTATCACTCCAGACTTCAGGTCTTTGGCCTGTGATCCAATGTCCTCCCTTTTTCAGGGAACAAAATTTGTTTTCAGTTTTACACTGAGTATTTCAGCCGTTGATTAACTTGCTAATCTCCACTGTTTTTAGTCAGTGTCAAGGGTGTTTCATTCTCACATAGTTAGTTTACCTCAGCATTGACTTCAATACGGCAGACTTTTTCCTCCAGCGCTGTTATCTTCTAAGATAAATCAGAGTGGTCATCTTTGGAGATGGAGATAAACATATCTTAGTCCCAGCGATTTTTGGTATTCAAAAGGTACTGTGGGTTGGTTTTGAAATAAAAAAGGAAATAAGCAATAGCAGGAAACAGGAAGACAAGGACAATGGCTCGACTCAGTTATGCATATAGCCTCCCTGAACAATAAAGAGATGAATGGGTTTTCGAAAGATGGCAAAAACAGCAGACTGTTAACAATGGCAAAGTTTAAATGAAGGAAAAAGACCTTTGTCCTCTGCAAAGTGCAGAACTATTTAGCGTATCATGGGACCTACTGTTGACTTAAGCCAAATTCTGACCTAATTTCAAGCATAATCCTTAATCTGATTTATGTCTCTTAAACAATCCTTTAAACTCTGTAGTCCATTTTTA
>JAVQJG010114408.1:0-14324 GCA_036024015.1 Craterocephalus amniculus | reverse complement strand
TTCAGTTGATTTGTAATGAATACACAATGTATGACATTTCATGTTTTTTAATTGCATTACAGGAAATAAAGAACTTTATCACAATATTCTAATTTTCTGAGACAGACCTGTATACTGTACTGTTAGCGTATGTGTGTTTGCACGTGTATATTTGTACATATTGCTAAAATAAAAACAGGAAGCTAAATTCTGACTGTTAATAAAATAGCATTTCTTCCTCCTTTTCAATTGTCACATTTTTAAAATTTTCTTCTTTCATCTTAATTTACATTTGACAATATAATTCACATTCTATATGAAAGCGTTTATTTTTTATATGTTTGATAATGTCAGTTTGATCAGAAGCTACTGAAGGGATGACTTTGACCAATTGAATATACATGGTAACACAACACAAATGTGACAGGGATGCTTTTCCATAAAAAATAACGAGACATTTTTTAACCTTGAACTTTAACATGGATGTGGACAAACATACCTGGTGAGACTGGAATAACATTTATATTTTCCTGCTCTGTCTTTTATGCTAATGTAAAGTTAAAGTGAAGTTAAACTCTCCTCTGGTTCCCGTTCATGCTCTTTTTGTTGTTGCGAACCTCATTTGAGTGTCAAATACTAGATTAAAGCGAAAGCTGAGCCATAATGTAGTCTGGGATTGGAGGTATTTAGACGACAGTGGTTTACTTTTAACAATAACACCCTTGCTGAGTGGATTCTACATTCTTATTATTTCATATCCGTGAGAAAAAATACACGACTAATCCACCTCAAGCTGCTCCTCTCAAAACTTGGGCTTCCATTCTGCCACCTGCCCCAAATACATATGAATAAGGACTCCGACTTTACAAAGGCAGCTTTGGCATGCATCAAAAGTTCTTAATAAGATACTTTACCTGCAAGGCGCCACATAAGTGACTGCAGCAGCAGCAGTTTCCATAGCAACGTCATCTTCAATTTTGTAAGGTCAAAGTATTCTCACATCCAATCATGAATGTATGGAATCCGATTTGCACCTCTCTGGTCCTCCAATCTGTCCAAAGAGAAACAGGTGAGATGAGTTAGCATTATGGCGCTTATTAGCAGAAAGTTGGAAAATCAGTCAGTCATTTCATGCCCAGCACGCTCATTTGTGGAATAACAAGTCAGGGAAACCTCCTTCCACAGCAAAGCGCCGTCATAATAAAAGCAAATAAACAGAAGAAAAAAAGTCTAAGCAAAACTGGTTTCACTTTCTTTGAAGTTTGTGAGGAAGAATCATTATATGGGCTGATGGGACATGAACATACATCTCCTACACATTCATTTCCATATCTCCAGCAACAGCTGCTTTTAAGTCGATTTGAAAGCAAAGTCGCACCCAAGTTTTCATCGCCTTCTTCTTGCATGAGGCCTCATGGCTTTCATGCTCATAAAAGTGGAAAGCAAAAGAAGTAAGAGGTTGGAATATTCGGTAAAAAAGAAAAAAAAGGAAAATCTTGCCTCCTGAGGGCTGAATTGAAGGTAACCCTCAGCACTGCAGACATCGGTGAAAGGTAAAGAGCTCAAGGTAGAAATGAGCCAGAGGCGAGGAAGCAAAATAAATCTTACATCGTGTCAGTTGCATCATGTTGCTGCAGAAATCTGAAAAAAATAAACTAAGTGAAAAAAACAACTTTTTTCAAATTATAAAGATGCTTATTTTGAACCAAAGGCCATTTTTTCTCAAACCATCTACAGGCTTTTGAGGGTTTTATTTCTATTAGCCATCACTCCATTTTACCTGCAGTGTTTCTAATAGACGCTCTTACTGTTTTTAAAATAACCCAAATCTTAACTACAGTTGATAAATATATGATATGTATTAAATATATATGATGTTAAATCTAAGCAAATTCCATAAATACATGTACTACGCAGATGAGATTATTAAATCAGACAGCGACAGACTGCATACCTCAGCATAGAAATATCTAGCATAGAATGATTACACTACTACATGGAATGTAGTTACTGTGGTTTCTACCTTGGAGCTAGAAAACTAAAAGAGAGAGAACACGGACCTCCGAGGGTCTGATGGAGGGGCGGATCAAAAGAAGAGGTTTGGAAAGTCCTTCAAGATCTATAAACTACTCCTGTTTGGAGGTTCTCCTATAATCTGCACATTGGCTTGTGTTCTTTCATTTTCATAATCGACATTAAAATCCATTTGTTAGAAATGTGTGTCCTGCTCACAAACAGGGGGTTGAGATCTCCACAGGGGTCCCAAGATCATTTCAGGTGGCCCCAGATCATTGAAAAAAGGCCTTTATCAAATCCATGGTGGACTTTTCTAACTACAGGGCTGTCATAATTGCGGCATAAATGAAAAGAAATCTGTGAAATGAACGCGTTCATGTCTTTTCACAGCAGTGAACCAAATCCTGTTTATCCTCCATATTTTCAATGTTTCTAATATTTTTTCAAACCTTGCATTTACAAGTCACCTTTCCTGAATCAAAGTAAGCATGGGTGCTATTTTAAAAATCTGGATTTGGCAGAGCAGAGAGGTACCTGCTGTTCTACATCTACATGCTCCCACTAACTCTCATTAGAAGCAAACAACTAAATATGTTACCATAGCGATGCTGATGACACACAGATCTACATCACCATCACATCAGTGGCCTCATGTCAACCGTGCGTACGCACAGAACTCTGCTTAAAGTGAGCATACGAGCATTTCTCCGCAAAGTATGGGATTTATCAACTTGCACTTGTGCGTAGAAAAATGTATAAATTTAAGCACATTTTCCATGCGTATGCACAAAACCTAGTGGTAGAACAAGGAAACTGCATAATTTCTCCAGGTTCTGCAGCATCTGTCAGTCATTCTTTTAATAATATTTAGTCAAAATAATTAGAATTTAATTAGTAATATCAGAAAAAATAAACAGACATGGAGATTAAGTGTTTTTAATCTTACTAAAGGAACGAGTAAAGGGAGAGCTCAGTAGGCCTATTATTCATCTGACATTATATTTTTAAAATTCTGCGCTCCGCTGAGATCATTAGTGGATCAGCTGATGTATCTCTGAGATTTCTGATCAGATGCAGCAGGAGATCCTGTCTCCTGAGTGAGTTTTATGCTGATCTCGGATCTGTGTCTCAAAGTTTTCTTAATTACTATTCCAATGAAATGGTTTTAGTCCGCATTTTGGTACAGGTTCCCTGTCCATCACAGAGTTTGTTGCATAATCGATGACTGATGCGTCCTTTCACTGGACCGAAACACGCTTTTCTGTCTGGAACTATATGACAGCAGTGCTGCTATGATGCTGGGAATAATGGTGGAATTTGGGTGCAAGTTATGCCAAATCAGCTCTCCTCTGTCTCTATAAAAATGTAAAACCAGCCGATCTTTATGATTAAAAATAAATAAAGGAGGAAGTTCCCTTGGTTCTGCCTGACAACAACTGTGCATTTTAAAAGTGCTGTGCACTTTAAAAGATTTATATTTTTCTTAATCCTATTTCATTCTTTGAATGGGGCAACAAAGCATTTTCTTTCTTTGTTTGTTTTTTTTAAATGACAAAGATCTCTTGATTCCGAACTAGTTAGTGCTCCAATATTTCTCAGCAGCGTTTATTTATTGTTCTATTTTCACGTTTCTTTTAATGAGATCTTTGGCAGAAATTCCTTCTTTCTTTCTCTCCAGGACTCCGAGGAGAAACAAGAGCGATTTCCGTGTGACTAGTAAAGAGAAGTGTTGTCTCTATATTTGGGTAAATGGGGGTGATTCTGCATGCAAATGAGCATGCTCGAGCACAAGCATGCGATTTAGAACAGTCAGGATTTATCATCACACTTTCAGCTGTGCGTACGCACGTTTGACGAATCTGGATTTTTTTGTACTTAGGCACATTCTACTATTGAAGATAACAGAGGTAGATATATAATTGTAAAGGGTAGTTTGTATGTGAAACAGGTTGTTTTAGCAAATGTTTACAGACCAAATTACAATGATCCCATTTATTTCTCTTCCTTTATAGAGACATTACCAGATGTCACATCTTGCCAACTAATAGTGGCAGGGGATTTTAATCTTGCACTCCATCCGCAACTGGATAGATCTGACCCCAAACCTAATAGTAGAATCTCAAAGGCTGGCTCTGTCATTTGCAATTTTATTTTACAATTCTTGTTGTTGACCCCTGGAGAGATAGTAAACTGACAACTAAACATTTTTCATTTTTTTCCCGTGTACATCATTCCTACTCAAGGATAGACTATTTCATTGTGGATAGAAGGATGCTTTCAATGTAGCAGGGTGTCAATATAATAGTATTGTTATTTTGGACCATAGTCCTATACAGTTGAATTTAATTTTGTGTGTCCTAGACCAAAACAGACTTAGTGTCTCGATCGTATATTAATGACTAAAGACTCATTCAAAAATATGAGATCTTTTCAAATAGAATATTTTATGGCGACCAATCAGACCCCAGAAACTCAGATGAATGTTATACGGGAGGCTCTCAAAGCTTATCTTAGAGGTCAGATATTCTCATATAAAGCATTTCAAAGGAAAAAACCAAAACTTTCTGAAACTCCAGGGGAGATGCAATACAAAAGGTGTCCCTTTATGCGGATGACTTGTTGCTATATATCTCCAATCCAGCCAATTCTGTGCCAAAATTGCTTCATATTCTTGACAATTTTGGTCGTCTTTCAGGATATAAACTAAATTATGCAAAACATTTACTTTTTCCAATTAATAATATTTATTTTTCAAAATTTCCCTTCAAATTAGAAAAGGATATGTTCAAATATTTAGGAATAAATATTACCCATACAATGGCACGGTTGCGTATCCACAATTTTGACACACTGCTGGGAAAAACTATACAAGATTTTAAAAAGTGGGCAACATCACCGATTTCATTAGCAGGCCGAATGAATATGATAAAGATGATAGTTTTGCCAAAATTTTGTTATTTATTTCAAATGATACCTGTTTTTTCTTTTACAAAGTCTGTTTTTAAGAATCTAGATAATGCAATGGCAACATTTATTTGGAATAATTCAAACCCTAAGATGGAAAAGACATATTTAGAGGTGCTGAAGGCAGGTGGTGGATTAGGGTTGTCCAATTTTGCCAATTTTATTGGGCTGCAAACATTACAAAATTGTTGCACTGGAAAAATGCTTACGAGCATAATGAAGGTGAACTTTAGGTCCGAAGGGAATTACAGTCCAACCCAATGTCTTTGGTAACTTCTCCCTACCTTATGACCATAAAAAACAGCAAATTGTAAATCCGGTTGTAAAGACATCTTTTAGGATATGGTTACGATTCAGGAAGCATTTCTCTCTCTCCAGCAGGCGAGCAGATTTTTCCCCATATCTAATAATCCTTTTTTTACTATCAATATCAGATAAGATATTTCAAAATGCCTGAAGTTCTTTTATCAGCTCTTTTCTGAGGATATGTTCAACCCTTTTGATGTCTTACTTGAAGAGTATGGAATACATGTTTCACATATGTTCAGATATTGTTTTCTTCTTTTCCTTATTTACAATCTAAGAATCAGCTTGATGTTATTTTGGAATTGGATCCTTTTGGCAAGAAGCGGGTTTCCATATTGTACGATATGATCTGACAGCTAAAACCTATATATTGGGAGAAAACAAAAAGTGGGTGGGAAAATGATATGAATGTTGTTCTGTCCGATGAGGAGTGGAAATCCTGTCTGAATCGAATTCACACATCTTCGCTATGCATCCGCCATGACTTAATACAGTAAAGTACTTCATCTTCTCCATTATACAAGAGAGACTGGCAAAAAAAGCTCCTTTATTTTCACATCGTTTAAAGGTGATTTTTTTTTTGCCCTTGTAAAAACTCAGGTACAAAATTCTCTACTACATGGAAACCCTTTGTTGAGTTTGTAATGTTTGATTTTAATACATAGCTGAATGTTTATACCTTTTACCCGCAATTGTGTAAACTCCTGGGTCTCTTTTTTTCTTCTTCTTTTTTTTTGAGATCCCAAGGGGTGGGGGGGTTGGGGTTCTTCACTACAACATATAAATTCACTCCAAATTTTATTGTTATTATGAAATGGGTAAATAAAGCTTTTAATAAAGAAACAAACAAACAAACAAAAAACATTATTCCTGTCATTATTGTCATTATTCTACCATACTACTCGTCCAACTTGGATTGCACTGGACGAGCGAGTGGGTAGTGTCCATAATTTACTCGAAACAACATCTTTTAGTATATTTTTAGAACCCAAACCGTAGCATGTTGTACTTCCTGGACGCAGGAGCGTGTATCGTGCAGCATCCAGGAAGTACAACATCTTTTAAATGAATGTAATAAAATCAAAATTGAAAGAACCACAGTCCTCACTAAGACCAGGACCTGGATCACAGACCACCTGCTCTAACTAAGACCAGGAGAGTGGATCATAAAACACCAGTCCTCAGATCTTTACACTGACTTCCTGTTTGTCAAAGAATCAACTTCTAAATCCTCCTGTTAGTTTACAAAGACCTGACTGGTTTATTCAGGATCTTCTGGTTCGTTATGAACCAACCAGACTTCTTGGTCCCAGAGTCAGAGATAAACCTGTTTCAGTATTTGAGCTCCTCACATGTTGAACAAACTCCCGGAAAGCTGCAGGTCTGCTGAATCTCAGCAGTTTTAGATCAGGGTTACAACTTTTCTATTTGCAGCATTTTATCAAAACAATTGATAATTAATTTTAATGTATTGCATGTTATCCTGTCGTCTATTTTCTATTTAGTTTTCATTTATACAAAAGTATGTTTTTTATACTTCTAAATGCATCTTCTGCACCCTGCTGTGACGCTTCTGATGGTTTACGTAAAGCACCTTGTACATTAAATGTGCTATACAGATAAACTTGCCTGGCCTCATCTTCATGACAGAAACTGATTTTCCACCTTATCACAGCTGTTAACGTAATCCACCAAAAACCACTTTATCCTCTTTATATATAAAGATTCAGTAGCATAACATGTAGTAAATCAAATAATTGCTCAAACCTTGCTTAGCTGCACCACTGACCATATGAAGATAAACATCTTGGGAGCAAAATGTAGCTGCAGAATAAGGCAGGATGTAAGGAGGGCACATTGCAGATTTGACTAGTTTACTGGTATCAAAGGCTGCTCTTTTGTAAGAATGGAAACAATGGTACTTAGTAAAGAGAGACGTCTGCTTTTAGCACACATCCTCAGGGAAGCAAACAGCATTAATTTAGCATAATCTTGATTAAAACAGATCGGAGGAATGCTCGTTACAGGCAAATTCAAATCTATAAGTATGTATGATTTGCCATTATCAGGAAAACTGCTCTGGTATTTCACACCTACAGAGATTATAGAGAGGACACAAAGTTTTGAAACACAGAGAGAAAAAGTGGTAAAACTACTGAGGAACACAGAGAAAGGCATCAGAAAGTGTTTGAGTAGGCCCCGCTCTCATTAATCTCAGATTCGCTACCTTCCGGCTCTGTCTTCCGTCTCCACCTACAGAAGAGGCGGCTTTTATCTCCATACATCATTTGGAGGGTTGTCAGGATCTGTCTCGGGTGCATCAGTGGTGCGAGGCTGTGCCCTGCTCATGGAGAGCAATTTTATGCATATTAAAGCACACCAGCAAGGTCTGTGCCTGTTAGGGTAATGCTTATTTAGCCTGAGCCGTTTCCTCTTACATGTCACACCAGTGTCTATTATATCAAATCAGCGCATACATTAGTACAACACATTTATTTCAATACACAAGTGGCTGGAGATAACTTTTTTATTTTTTTAGATTTTTATCATCATTTGCTGTGTTAGGGATAGAGGAAAGGAAGGTAAAAAACATGGACCTGAACAGTGCGGTAATTTAAACAGAACTAATGTTAACAGAGCTGATTCTATCGTGGAAGCAACAGACTGCAGCAGACGATGCTCATGGCAACATAAAGGGAGGCATGGCAGTACGTCATTCAACAGGACAACAAAGTCAGAAGCACATATGCTCACCACAGTTCTACCAGCACAACGAGGACTCGCTTACTAAACCGGCCCAAAAATGGTGGAGCAGTCAGTCGTATACAGAGGCTTCCCAGCACAGCCCCTTTCTCCCTGACCCCCTCCTGTTTACCCACTGCACAATAAAGACCACCAATATCCACTAAAACATTAGATTTGGGAAAATTGCATTGAAAAATTTAATATCTGAATAATTTATGTCACAATTTTTAATTTTTCTTTGTTAAATTTATATTATATTATTCCTTATTTAACAATTTCAAAAATAATTATCTTTAATCAAATAAATGCTAACATTTTTTTCAAAATAACTTTTAATTTAAAGGGACTAAATGTTTTTACTGAAAAATATCAATAGTTATTTTATTTGACCCTTTATAATTAAAACATCTGTTTGATGAGCAGACTGACACCTCAGCAGTTCAGCGCCGGTGCATCTATAAGCCTGTATCTTATTTTAGGTAAGATAAAAGGCAAACCAGCAGAGTAATAGAGTACTGTAGTGAGTGGTCCCTGGCTCCATTATTCCATGCATGTGTGTCACTACAGAGAATAATGCGTATTACTGTTAGTCATTTCACAATCTGCCATTATTCTTTATAATGCTGTAACATTAAATGCATTTCATACATAAGGTAAAACGTCATGACGTTCCACACAATTCCTGCCTTTCAAACGTTATACATACATCTTAACCCCTTAATGTCTGATCTCAATTACAGTGATATGAAAAACAGAATAAATACAGGTAAAAAGAAGCAGAAAAAAACCTGAATAAAATATATACAATAACATAATAGATAAATTGCAAGAAAAAAATTATAATCTAACACATGAAAATGAACATATGAGAAAATAAAACCAAATATAAGAATAAATATAATAAATTAGTTAAAAGAAATAAACTAAATGAAGGCCAGGCGTAAATTTAGTGTGTTTATGTTTATTTCAGCAGTTTAACAGTCAGCCAACCAATACAAGCTTATAGCAGATTTATTCATCATATATGGATGGTTAAGCTTGATCCATAGGAGTGGGACACCCGGGGTGGCAGGAGATTAACTGTATTCCAGCACAAACGTAAAAAAAATTAAAAAGTGTTTTCTTAGACTAGACTCATTACTATTTCTTTGAGATTTTAATTGACTGGAGTTTGAAGCCATGCAGAAATAAGGACTCTGTTTATATGGTCTACCTCTTCTTCGTTCACTCATTTTTCTTCAAACTCACCTGACTTCTCTGTGTTTAGGATGTGGCATCGTCCTGGTTAGGTTTAGGTGATGACATGTTTGGTTAGCTTTAAGAATAAAACTGGTTTATGTCGGTAAATTGAAGCTTTGTGCTTAAACAAATACTGACATCAGGTAACAACAGGTCTGATGCCTCTGCAGGAGATTTAACACACCTACAGCATTTCCCAGTTACATTAATGGGTCATAATACCTGCCTCAATCAAAGTCTAGATAACATATCTTGATCTGAAATTCTGTGATGAGCCAGTTACACTGATATGTCCTCACTAATGACTTTCTATTTGCTGATTGTAGAAACTATAAAGCCCATGGTTGTTTCATTACTTTCTTTTTTGTTGCTGTTTATTTAAGACTTTATCTTGTTATTTGTACCAGGATGCTCTTCCTGCTGCTGCTTGTTTATCAGACCATTTCAGATTTGTGTGGTTCAGACAAATGTATCCCATTTGATCAAAGCACAATTAGCTGGTTCATCCATTAAAACCAAAAACAAGAAGAAAACAAAGAGTTTAAGAAAAGCTGCACAAGGAATTTCCTTTAGTAACCCAGAGCCGTTTCACAACATCGGTTTCTAAACCGAGAGGTCAGAGGTTAAGCATTGCTTTTAGGAGCACACTGTTGGCTCATTAATCATTGTATTGTTATACTTGTATTCGTTGTTTTTGGCCAAAACTTATTAAATGGACTATTTCAGAGTTTAACACACGTGAAAACCATGAAAACCGGACTTCACTGAAACCAACAGAAGTCTGATATTCACCAACATCTCTGCTCCATCTGAGGTCTGTCGAAGCTGCAGCTGCTTGAAACAGACTCAGCCTCTGATTGGTGAGTAGCGTGTTTCACTGAGAGAAACTTCAGCATCTTATTACCTCTTCTTTCTTTTCCTTTTTAATCAGATCGCCCGTCTTCATACGCAGCAGGTGATATCTGTACGGCAGCATCAGGACTCGGTCGTCGCCTGGCTGAAATCAAAGTGCAGCCTTAGTGAGGTTGTTTAGCTCGCCTGATGGAGCAGGTTTCATTTGCACAGAGGAGGCTAGAATTCCTCAGCTCAGCCGGCCTGGGTTGTAAATGCACGTCACCCCCTGGTCTATAAAGACCACCGAACCTTTTCTGAAAGTACAGAATTTGCTTGGACGTATTAGGGTGAAGTGAAAAACTCTAAGGACCCATCAAACCCAGAGCTCCAACTAACTCAGTGTGAGTGGTGCAGCAGCATCCCTAACTCCTGCTGGATGCTGCCATGTTTTCTGTAAGTTAGACCTGATTTCATGACTGAATGAATGAACTTTGCAAATGCTACGTTTCACTGCAGGACTTCATGATGTAACAAAATAAAAATGTTCGATATTTTGAGAGGACAATCACAGAATTTTTTTCCTTGTATGTTAACTTGATTGGATTTTCTTTACTCTTGTATGAAGTGCAAAAATGGGATTTTTCAAAGCAGAGCCAGGGCACGTTCAGATCCGTATCTGATGTTTTCAGCAAGGTCAGGTTGGTGATGATGTCACGTTTCACCCTGGTTTTTCCTCTCTGCAGTGAGACGGATGTCGCAATCTGCACCGGAGGACACGGCAAAATATATCAAATCATAACTTCTCACAACATGCCGACACTGTAGCATCCATATTTACTTCCATAAGCAGAGTGCTGCCCCAGCTGTCACATGTCACAGCGGAGTCTGATGGAGGTCATGTTCTGATCTATGACGTTACCTACAGGTACACCTGAAGGCAGGAAGTGCTGCTGCTGCCACACACCTATCCTCTGAAAACAATGTTAAATATGAAGGTAATGCCAGCACAAACACACCAGGACAGCAAGCGTCCTAAGGCTGCACACAGCAACAGGAAAGGTAAGCAGATCTAAAATCAGAGCGATTAAATCTCTCCCACTTTATCTCACAGAAGACAAAAAATGGATACAAATCCTCCTCAAAACTCCCCTCCAGAGATCAGTTTTGCTCATTTCAACGTTTCTAAGTTATTCCAAGTGGAAGAAGCTGCATGTTTACTTTTTTCTGCTCTCACTCATGAACACCATCTGTAGAAGTGCTACTTATTTCCACATCTTATGCTGTTTATATGCATGTTCTCCCCGTGTTTGCGTGGGTTCTCACCGGGTACTCCGGCTTCCTCCCACTGTCCAAAGACATGCATGTTAGGCTAACTGGACACTCTAAATTCTCCCTAGGAGTGAGTGTGTGTGAGTGGTTGTCTGTCTCTCCATGTCGGCCCTGCGACAGACTGGCGACCTGTCCAGGGTGTACCCCGCCTCCCGCCCCCTGACAGCTGGCTTAGGCTCCAGCACACCCGCGACCCACTTGGATTAAGCGGTTCAGAAAATGGATGGATGGATGGATGACATTTAAAAATAGATAAAATGAGATGCTTTTTAAATTAATGAATGCATATAAGCTTAGTTAAAAGCTATGCTAAAAAGATAACAGACCTTTGACTTGTTAAAATTATTAGTTGTGGCCCTTAACAACAATCTCAATCCTTTTTGAATCCTCCAATAACCAATACTAGCCATACTGCTATAGTGCTTGTTAAAATTAGAAAGTTTTGTAACCGCACAAATATGACTACATAATTATTGCTTTGTTTTACAGGTTAACGTATTCTTTCTTTTTTTACCATAGCTATCCCTGGCCTACATATTTGTTTTTTGCTTTATACATTACTATTATAGCTCATTATTTTCAATAAACCAGACAAAATAAAATTCTGTTTGTGTGTTCTCTATAGCCTACTTTATATATTATTCTTATTATTCTTTTCTGTAACAAAAACAAATGAGCAATGCTGCTTTTATAAGTATTGCCCCAAACATTTACGTTAAGGATCGTTCCGCAGGTACACCTACAAAAACCCTTATTTTGCCCTCAGCTCGCCATGAAACATTGAATCTGTAGAACTGGAGTGCAGTTTCACTCACAGCTGTCTCTTTCTAAACCAAATCAAAGGTGTCGGCAGATGCCCCTCTTGGCACATGCTTCAGCTTCATTTGGTCTTACTTTGGTGCAAACGATCCTGACGGCCACCTTCCACAGGGCAGAGGCATCAGATCCTGGCTGCACTTCAAACAGCAGGTGTTTCTGCTGTCCAGCAGCTAGCTTGGCCGTTCTGAGGGGAGAGAAGGTGTGTTCGATTTTTATTACGTTTTTATTTTTAAATGCAGTGTGCTGCTGCAGTTCATAGCAGTGTTAATACAAAGCCCAGTGCAAACTTAAAATAAGGTTAAATCATTAAAGCATTGTTGCTTTATGTCATATAATCCGTTTTCTTTTTGGAATATAAAAATATGACCAGACATCTACACAATTATTGTGTCATTTCTTGCCTTCCTGTTTTTATATCTAAGGGCCACAAAGTTGAAATTAAATTAGCACCCGGTGCCTAGAGCTGAGGGGAATAACATCCAAGAAAGCAAAATGTTTTTTTAAAGCAAGCTCTCAAGAGTTCAGATCACATGCTCAGCTCACATAAATCATCTTCACATTCCTCAGAGGCAATCACACAAACCAGAGTTACTGCAAAGTTATCAGTGTTATAAACATCTATGCATCCGTAACAGACTGTGACTTACACGTCATTCAGTTCAGCCACTCTTGCCAGAAACTCCTCGTAGGTTAGGTAGCCACTGTCACGCACCAGTCCAGCATGTTTCACCAGCTTCTCAGGCAGATGGTTCATCACCGCCTGACCTGAGATCTGCTGGCCCATCCTGGTGGCAGCAGTGCTTACAAAACAACAAAGGCTGAAGGCAGCACCTCATTCAGTGCTCCAGGGCCTGGAGGGAAACAGGCTGGTGTTAGAAGTGTATGCATTGTTATGTAGCTGCAGAAAACAAACATGTTGGGCTGTGTTGCAACACACAGGATGCTGTCACAAACCTGATCCATTGTTGGACAGTCTCTTTCATATGTTTGTCTTTTTGATTTTTTGTATTTTATTGTCTTTTACTTTTTGTAAACCACATTGTGACATTCCCTTGTCTGTGAAAGGTGCTGTAGAAATAAACTTTACTTACATACTGTCTATGACTGATAAAAATGTTTAAGTCTTGTCAACTGTTTGCTAAGAAATATGCACAACTAATCAGTTTTACTGTAATGTATAATATCACCGTCAACAAAGGGCCTCTACACCTTAAGCTTCTGCCTGATGGATGAATACATTTTCTGTGTTTGTGCTACAATGACACTCATGCTGAAACACTGACAGCTTAACCTGAGACGTCCCACTTGGACTTGGACAAGCTGATAAGGTCTGACTAAAGTACACGCATTGAGGGTTAATTTAGCCGAGTACACAGCATGACATAGCACAACAGAAGCAACATTAATTTTCACTGACATTATGCCCATTATTTAGAATGGTTGGGAAAGATAATCAAAGCTGGTCTGCACTGAACAGAAACTGGGGCTAATTTCTAATAGCTAAGTTAGCATTTTGTTCTGAAGTCTTCCAGAGCTAACTGTGCGTGTATTTACTCTCACACTGTAAGCAGTAATATGCCTCAGGCTATACTGAGGTTGATATCACTACAGCTACTTTTTAATAACAACACGATTTCAAACATTACCCAACAATGAAGTTTAGTTACAGTAAGAGTTCAAAGTGCTGACGAGCAGCGATTTGCTAACACGAAGCAGTTTTGCTTTACCAACTGGCCAAACAACTTAGAGCGAGGGCAGCCAGTTTTTAAAAATCGGATGCATATCATAAAATCAGATGCATATCGTCGTCTAATCAGACTTACCACACTTTTCATAGCAGAAGGAGAAGCTGGCATCCAAACTTCAAAACTAGCTTCGCTAGCTTAGCTTCTGTTGCTGTTGACGAAACAGAACATTCATCGGCGCAGTTTAATGATGTCACTGTTCGGAGGTTGTTATTTTGCGTCACGTTGTTGTCAATTGATGCAAGTCTATGATGCAATGTTATTTAATAGACCAATGCTTTATAAGTTCGTCTGGAAGAATAAGACACACTACATCAAAAAATCTGTGTTGATGAACTCTTATGAACA